>JASDQU010103684.1:110744-123562 GCA_032191745.1 Picea mariana
AATATTCTAGTGGGTGGAACATTCTAGTAAACCTTCTCAACTTTATTGTATTCACAATATTACATGGAGCTTATTTATTAGAATTGGCCTCCATACATAATAATACATAACCAAATTCCCATTGGGTACCTCCCTAGGTATCCCATATTACCTCCCTAGGTATACTACATACCCCAAGCATATGATGTTTTTGTAGATTTCCCTCAAGATTCATAATGATCTCCCGTTGCACCTGCAACCCCTTGAAGTACTTCCTAGTTATTATATAATATATCGCTTATGGTTATAATATCTAAAACAATGGTTATGATTATGAGTCTTATACTTAGCAAATATTCAATAAAATGGTTACATAATTTTTAAATGCCATAATGTCACCATTTTGGAGATTTGTGATTTTTCACTTAGAGCCATAAACAAAATTGGTTCTATCAACCTTCAAGGGTAAAGAAAATTCAAAGAAGCAACTGTATTACTAAGAGATATAAATTGTATTGTTTTAGTATGTAAAGTTAGAATCAATTTTAATTATTTACAAATCAAGTTAAATTCTTATATATTTATGTTACAAGAATAAACTTAATATACTTGACTCCCATAGTGACCATTTATGAGTGATATTGAAAGAATACATCTTTCATGTTGAACACAAAAATATTTTTATGATCCTAAACCTATCAATAAAAAAGATAGAACCAAACATAGTAAAGTATTGACTTGTAAGTTGTGGTTAAAACACTAACACGATAAGGGAAAAAAATGGAATGGAGAGATTATAAACATTTATCAAAATCCATAAGCACTAATTCATTATTTTATAAATAAAGTTTCAAATGAAGGAGATTGAATTTTAGATTTGTTCTCGGGGTAAAATGATATTTGTGATATAATTAATATGAAAATGTACTTCAATATTTTATTGATACTATGTATGTTATTTTACTTGTTTATTTAGTACAACACTAGCATACTATTTACAAAAAGGAAGAAATTGCATATCTATTGAAAATGATGCACTATAATGTAACTTTATTAAACAAAAAATTAATGATATTGAAGCTCTTCTAGATGAAATGCAAATGGGCTTGACAATAGGAAATTTTAGTGCAGCATAGGAAAAAATGTCAAAAGAACCTCAACCACCATTAAAATGGTTGTTTGGAATTTTGGCAACTTCCAGACATAGAAGATCTAATATAAGTGCACAATTATAATCAAGAAGAAAGTCAAATTCTTAAACCTAAAATTGTCTTTGTTGAAAATGATCAATTTTTCATATTAGGTATTACTGATTAGTTTTCTTTTAAATAACATTCAATTTGACATATTATAATGAGTTGTATTTGTAATGTTTTGGACATTAATTTACAGTGTGTATGTGTGTGTGTCAATATTCATAATATGTTCTTCACCATATTATTTGGTTTATTTTTTGTCTTTTAATTTTAAAGATGAAATATAGAAAAATATGTTTAAAAAGTTTTCTTTTCTTTTTTTCAATTTTTAGCATAAAAATGCTTCAAATGAGATGGTATTTCATTTTTTATTTAAAATTTATGGCATCATAAGTGAATTAAAAATATATAATTAGATGAAAACCATAACCTTAATATTTAAAAATGAATGACATATAGCATTATTAATAATTTTTAAAATGTTAAACAATAAATTTTAGGTTTTCAAAAAATAGCATTGAAGAAAACAAGAAAAAAAATATTTAAAAGAAACGATACTTTATAACTAAAAAGATTCAAAATGTCTAAAAACTACCTAAAAATGGGATGTTATTGGTAGTACTATTTTTTGAAACTAGGGTAACAACAACCACTAAATGTGACATCCAAATGAACAAAAACTTTGGAGAGTTCTCGTCAAGATGGTAACTATGTTGAGATATCAAATCGAACATTCCATGTAATGTAACCAAGCAATCCAACTCTAAAATTGTATTTTTAATTCAAAGCATGGGTAATAACAGTAGTTTAGAACTGTATACCCTCTAATTGATTCTTACGTAGAAATTCTATGTAATGTAACCAAATAATGTGATCCTAAAATTGTATTGTGATTGAAAACATGGGCAATAATTATACCTTGGAAATGTGTACCACTCTTTGGCCAATTCCTTCTCATTCCAATTTTAGACTCAAGGAGGTATCGTTATCATATGGATCAAACATATATACCACTTTGAGTCTATAGGATAGGTTGTAACTAATTAATGTGCAAAACTATACTTTTGAGTTGAAAGGAATTTGTTCGAACAAAATATTTTTTGACAATGAATTTTAGTGAACATGGAGGCTAAAAGAAAAAAATTGTAAGCATGCAATATGTGAAGCTACAGTTTAATTTGTAATTGTCCTTTACAAGACTAGTTTTTACAAATTCATAAGTACATGAT
Source organism: Picea mariana (assembly GCA_032191745.1). NCBI lineage: Eukaryota > Viridiplantae > Streptophyta > Pinopsida > Pinales > Pinaceae > Picea > Picea mariana. The sequence goes on from JASDQU010103684.1 coordinate 113,149, forward strand.
AGATATCTAAAAATGTATTTACAACTAAAGGTACGATCAATGTTGATGTTGTCAACTTCATGAACTTTTTAACTAGTTGACTTTACTAAGTTACACGGAGCATTAGTTATCTCATTTGTTAATTTTCAATGTCTATAATTCGTCATTCCCCCCTATATCCTTTTCTAATTTCTAGATTGTCCTACTTTCAAGTGCATAATTCCATGTCATTATAACTCTATAGTGATACAATGAAAAAATGTAACAATACATGGTATATATCAAGTTAAAGATTCTATGAAATGTAGCCAAATAATTTCTCCATTTTTTATTTGCAATTCAACATGGGAAATAATATTTCCTTAGAAACTCCTCTTTTAGACTTTCAAATATAGCTATGTGATATGAATCAACATATGTACAAATGTCGATGTATGGGACAAGGTTGTAACTAAGTATGCAATTCTGCTTGTTCGCATCTACACAAACATTTGCAAATAGATAGACAAGAACAATTCAAAATGGCATAGGAAACATAAAAAATTAAGAAATCTTTGATATTTGTCAATTGGATCCAAGTACATACAATATAATTATGTTGAAATGGTTGTTTGGAAAATTTATTGTAAATTCACAAAGCAATACAAGGCATTTTTGAAACACTATATAAACTTGATTTTTGATTGTTTAAATGTAAAAAAAATAAAAATTCCATGGTAAATTTTTTTAGAATTGTTAAAATATAATGGCTTTAAAAATAGAGAAATATTTTCTTTAAAATAGTTAAAAATGTAATTTCCTTAAAAATAGAGAAATGTACTAATGATTTTTAAATTTATCCATATTTTATATGGTAATGTTGGTTTAATTTCTAACCACTTGTTAGGAATCCAATCTCATATGCATTGGATTTGTTTGATTCAATTATGTGATATAAAATTTCACCTTAATTTTTTATAAAATTTGTCATGTTGTAACAATGTTGGTTATCTCAAGAAACCTGTAAGAAACCTAAAGTGTAAATGTGCTAGTGTTATAGAAATATGATGACTTGATCTCTGCAACCTCTGACTAATAGGGTTTAATTTTAGGTTCCCCTTCTCTCGAATCCATCCATGGATTTGGCCTAAGGAGGTAGAATGACTCCCTCCTACAGTCACATTTTTGCGGGCCATTGTCTAGGCCCCTAGGGCCACCCCTCTTCACAAGTACTTTGACCATTAGGATCCAACATCGCACCCAACATGGAAAAGGGCAAGAAAATAGTATGGGGATCTCAAATGCATGTAGTAGATCTAAGACAACATCCAACCTCGGCCCCTAGCTCCACCAATAGTTTCCTCCCAAAAGCAATGGAGAATCCAAAGTACGAGGTAAAAAATGAAACAATTGGCAGCTATATTCAACACATGCAAGAACATGCTTTCATTGAAAAATTTATGGGCATATGGCCAATAGAGAAAGAAATCGTCTTGTGGATAAAACAACACGGAAGCCTAAAGATCAAATTGACCTCAAACTCGGCTCAAAGGGATTCTTTACTGTTGTCTTATCCAATATGGAAGATCGAGCTCAGTTCTTCAAAAATGACCCATATTTCTTTAATTCTGCAGGCCTTCATTTCCAACTTTGGACTGAAAGATGTTCGTCTGATGATCCGGATTATTTTTGGCACGAAATGAGAGTGGAGATATAATAAATAAATGTACAGAGATATATTGGATATCTAATAATATAACATAAATATATCATATATGCAACCATAAACACAGAAATGTAGTAATACATGATTTCTATTAATGAGCGAAATGTACAAAACTGTAGAAATACAGAGTGAAAGACTCGCTAGAATGGTGGCATCTTATCTCTGAGAAGAGATGTGACGGCTACTCACATTCACCAGATGATGGTTACAATGAGGCTTTAAAGGCCTTTTTAACATAAATACAATCCAAAATCCTAACCCCAGAAGATGAAAAGCCAACATTTTTGTGGACCTCGTTTTGGGTAGTTTGGTGTATCAACTTCTCGGGGGCGTAACTTTGGCATACAATCTCCGTTTGGGGCACACGATAGCTCGTTGGAAAGGTATCATCGAGGAGATTCATTTTGGAGGATGAATTAGAGCCTTTGGTTATCATTGAGGTGATTTGTCCCAAAAATACTTCACTTAGGCCCTCAAAATGGTCTTGGAAGTTTAGGAACTGAAAAACTGTTAAAAATAGTAAGTTGCCAGAATAATATTTTGAGCCAGTTGGAATAGGTGGGTGGCCATGGATATTCACCTGGATCACCTAAAAAGGAATATTTCACAGTAGCACCATTTTGGATAAGATTACACTCCCTTCCTCAGTAATTTTGGAACCAAGATATCTTCAAAGGTATTGGCAACACCTTGGGAAATTTCGTCAAAACTTCAGAGATTACAAAACAAGTTTGATACACAGTATATGCCCAAATTTGTGTATACATGGACCTCACCAAATCCTTTCCAGAATCAATTAGCCTCCTCTATCAAGACAATGAATGGGTCCAAACGTTGGATTATGAGCACATCCCTTTTTGTTGCAGACGTTGTCATGAACATGGTCATATTTTTCGAGATTGCCCACTAACTCCTCAGGCCCACCCAAATACCCCTTTGTTGCATTGAAATGTAAAGGCTTTGAACGGGTCTATTCTATAAAAAAATCCAATAAGGCTTACAATATACCTCCTCCTAAAACATGTTTCAAATCTTATGACTCATATGAAACCTTATCACAAGAAGGAGATTAAAAGGAATCTCTAGAGAACCAGGAACTTCAACAAGGACACGTTGCAACCGATCCAATGGGGGAAAAAATCAAGTGTAACAAGACAATGAATAATGAAATAACCACATCACATGAAAAAGATGAAGAGATGTAGGAGGACATGCAAGACCAACCAGACTTAGATGAAGGTGAGTACATGGACTTAGGATATTTGGATCTAAACTCCATAGCGGTGGCCTACAAGAAGAAATATCCCAACTCCATTCTTAAACAACAAGTACATCTCCTGAAGGATTCTTTTGTCAGAAATAAAATCTTTCGCAGATCCTCCTCATAAGGTGTGACCTTGAATCCTTCCCTTGGTATCAAAAAATCCTCCTCCCTTCCCTTGAAGACCCACGAAGAAGAAAAAAAATAGGCAGACACTCCAATAAACAACTTCTCAAATATTTAGGGAAATTTCTCATAAACTCGGACCGCATTAGCTTGATGACAAATAAGTTCCACCCCACCCCATTCCTCATGAAATTCATCTCCTGGAATATAAGGGGCCTTAATGGAAAAACCAAACAAAGGATCCTCAAACAAAAATTATGCAAGAAAAAACCTTTTTCATCATGATTGAAGAAACAAAGTTCCCTCATATACTTCTTCAAACTTGGCCTCTAGAATCTGGTCGGGTTCCCAAGAAATGGAATTGGATGCTCAAGGTGTTTCTGGTGGCTTAGCTCTCCTATGGAATCTGACAATTATCACACTCTCAAACTTCCTCTCCTCCAAATACACCCTTTCTGCTCATTTGCAATTGTTTGGCTCCTCCCTAACTAGTTTCCTTACAACTGAATATCCCTAACTCCTCTGCCGACAAAGCTTACTTCCTCGCTTTGTTTCTCTCTCTATAACCCATTTTCCACAACCAACCTTGGTTATTTGGGTAAGATTTCAATATTATCACATCAATATCAGAAAAACAAGGTGGTCTCAGATGGCTTAACCCTAATTCACAATCCTTTCTTGACACCATTCAAGATCTCAACTTGGTAGACATTGAAATTTCAAATGGTATTTTTACTTGGAACAACCACAAAAGAGGCCAGCATCAAGTAGCCTCTCACTCAGATTGCTTCCTTGTCTCTAGATCAATTCTTTTATTCAATATTCACCCCCGTGCCACAATTCTCCGCTTCAGTGGCTCTAATCATTGGTCGATCTCGGTTCATATTTACTTGCATGGTAGTCCTCTCAACCGTCCTTTCTGTTTCAAAATTTTATCACTATCTCACCCTACCTTCCTCTCCAATATCAAAGCGTGGTGGTTTGAATTTAATCCCCTCTCCAAATCCCCCATGCATACATTTCAATAGAAACTTAAATATGTCAAACAAAAACTCAAAATATGGAACAAAGAAGAGTTTGGCAACATATTCCAAGAGAAAAAGAAATTGATTTCCCAATTAGAATAGCTTCAACAAACAATGATCCATGTAAAAAGAACATAGGATTTTGTGCAGGAGGAAGAATTCCTACATCACGAGCTAAATAAGCATGAAATATAGGAAGAACTCTATGGAAGAAAAAATCTTGAAAGTGTTAGCTTAAAGAGGGAGAAAAGAACTCAAAATTCTTCCATGGATGAATGATCCAATGCATAAATCACATCCGCATCATTTCCATAAATAATCATTCAATGAAACAATCTAATGGAACATCAAGACATTGAGCAGAAATTGGTGCATTGCTTCCGAACCCTCCGAACGGAACCAGAAAAAGATCGTCGGCCCTCCATTCAAAAATTAACCCAACATGTTCCCTCCCTAGTCTCCCCTGAACAAAAAGAATCCCTTATGAGACCCATCACCTCTAAAGAGGTCGAGAAAGATATTTTTTCTATGCCCAAGAAAATATCCCCAGGTCCTGATGGTTTCGCTATCGACTTCTACCAAGCCTATTGGCCCATCCTCAAATCAGACATATGGGATGTAGTTGAAGACTCCATACTACATTCCAACGTTCTACTATCACTCAATGCCACCTTTCTCTCCCTAATACCCAAAGAGGACAAAGTGGAAGACCCAAGCAAGTTTCACCCCATAGCTCTGCAATGTCATCTTCAAAATCATCACTAAAGTCATTGCAAACTGTCTCAAACCCCTTCTATGCTCCTTAATCTCCACCAAGAAAAATGGCTATGTGGAAGGAAGAAAAATTATAGATGCGATTATCCTTGCTCATGAATTCATTCACTCCCTAAAAACTACCAAATCTTTTGGCATGCTTCTAAAGCTGGACATTTCAAAAGCCTTCGACAAGCTCAACAAGAATTACATTTAACATATTCTCATCACTTTTGTTTTTTTCCATTCCTGAATCAAATGGATCCTCTCCCTCACCTCCTCATCTTTTTTCTCCAATCTAATCAATGGGTCACCCTCTAGAACCTTCTCCCCATCCCGAGGCATCCGACAAGGAGATCCCATTTCTCCCTTCCTTTTCATCTTAATGGCAGAAGGTCTTGGGAGATCCATCAAAGTTGTTTTTGTTGCAAACAAGGTCAAAGGAATCTAAATCAATAATGAAAAGCAATCAATCTCACATCAATAGTTCGCAGACGACACAATGCTTTTGTCTCAACCCATAGTTAAGGAGTCCAAATCCATTCAACATATCCTATTGGATTTTGAAGAAGCCTCAGGTACCTCCATAAATCTCACAAAATCTCAAATATTCTTTTTAATACACCCCTGCAATCCATATAAACATCTCCATAATCTTAGGATTTCAATGAAGCTCACTTCTTTTCAAGTACCTCAGCACCTGTCTTATAGATAGTTAGATCCGAAACTCATCCTAGGAAGATTTGCTAGCTAGAATTTAAAAAAGTTTGTCCAATTGGTCCTTTAGAGCACTCAACACTCCAAGATGCCTGGTCCTCCTTAAATTAGTTCTTCAAGCCATGCCTCTCTATTTATTTTCATCTCTAGTTGCACCTAAATCAATATTGAAAGCAGTCTGAAGCCTACACCACACCTATATGTGGGGAGGAGCCCGTAAAGAAATAAAATGGGCACTTTTTTCTTGGGACAAATTATTTCTCCCCAAACTCAAAGGAGGCCTTGAACTCAGAGACCCTGAAACTCTAAGCTTAGTCCTTAAAGCCAAAACTTGGTGGTGATGGCTAACCTCCAAAGACATGCTTTGGGTATGACTTTGGTACTAGAAATATATCCCTCAAACAAACCCACAAAATCTCATCAGACTCTCTGGAAACATCATGGGATCTAGCATGGAATGAATCCTCAAGGAACAAACATCTCATTCACTCCCACTGCTTCTCGAAAATTCGGGATGGGATGTCAACACTTTTTTGGGATGACGCTTGGAAGCAACTCCCCCCTCTAACTCAACATTCAGTATTAGCAATACTGAAAGAAATAATGATAAGAAAAAACAAGATCCAAGCTCACCAATATTGGCTCCCCCCTCAACACCAATACATATGGACAAATTGGCTCCCACCAGAATTATGGGCCCCCCTGGCTCCCCAGATAGATTAGGATTCCTTCTGGAAAGATCTACAACAAAGGAAAATTTGAATCCAATCAAAGCTAGAAATTCTCATATGGGGATACAAATCGACGACATCCTACACTACTAAAGAAACTTATAACATCGTCACAAATGATCAACATGTCCCAGCACAAGCATTATGGTAGAATATTTGGACTCAATAAATCTGGCCAAAAGTATCCTTCTTTCTCTAGCTCTTAAGTAGAGGTTAAATCCTAACATGGGAAAATCTTCTAAAGAGAGGCTTCCAAGTCCGATCCATTTTATTTCTTTGCTACAAAAATGGAGCGACAATAGAACACTTTTTCAATACCTTTCCTCTCTCCTCCTCTCTTTGGGATCGAGCTACTCTCCTCTTTAGAACCTTACATTCTAGCAGAGATAACATCCCCACTACGATCAAACAGTGGAGGCCAACAACTTACTCCAACCCTATAGTCAATCATGCCTCCCAGCTCCTCACGGTTTTTCTGTTATGGGAAATATGGAAGGAAATCAATCGACGCATCTGCAAAGATGCCTCTTCCTTAGAAGATGTGATCTGGATCAAAATCAAGATAGCCCTCTAAGGACTGGAATGGATCTTCCTAGGAAATCCACATCCTTCAAAGCCTCAACCTTCAACCCACAAAAACTTCGCCCCCCCGCCTTCCTTTTCCCTCCCCTCAAGCTCCACCGCCCCTTCGACTTGGTCCAGCCCCCTCCGCTTGGTTTCCTCAAGATCAACTTCAATGGCACCTCCAAGGAAAACCCGGGCCCATCCAATTTTGGAGGAGATTTTTGTAACAACCAAGGGAAAATCACTTGGTTCTATGTCAGTTTCATAGGAGTTGAAAGAAACAACACAGTCGAGCTTAAAGCCCTTGAAGGATGCCTCAATATTTCCATCTGGGAATGCTACTACATGCTCATCATAGAAGGAGATTCACAACTCATCATCCAAATGCTTTGCAAGTTCCAAAGTGGCACCCCCTTAAGAAAAATCGCCACAAGCTGGAGACTCTCCTCTACCCATTGTACCTTCCCATGTGAAACGCTCAACCAATAAACTTGTTGACTTCCTGGCCAATGAGGGAATTGGTAGAGGGAATATTCCTCTTTATTTAGCTTGGGACCATGTCCCCCTCTCTCCCCTACACAATTATTGGCTCTCCTTGGCTCATGTAGACCACACTCCATTGTATAGGGTGACAGGGAAGAGATCACCCAAGGGGCCGCCATCCGAGGTAGACCACCACGTGTCCCTTCTACTCCCTGACACCTACCAGCCGATTCATACCCCTGTCACCTCACTTAATTAACATTAAAATGAATGCTGAGATGCATAATATTGGCTCACAGTTCCTTGTGGTTGTCCTGATTATGCTCAACTCATGATATGTCGATGGTACCTCACCCTCACCTGGTACATCCCTCCCGTCTGGTTCTTCAGTATGGATGCTCCATTCACATTAAATTAAATTACTCACCTCCCATGTAATCGTTATGGTGATTCCTCCAACTCTTTCTCAGATTCATCACATGTCCCTTTTATCTCTGTTCCCCAACTCATTTGGCTTTGTCACCTTACCTTCATGTTGTTCGTCCCATCATCGGCTCACCATATTTTCTTCTACCTTGTCCCTTGGACTTTTTACTCAAGCTCTAATGGCCCAAGATCGACGCTCTCGTAATGGCCATGGGGGATCCTCCCACACTCTTCCACAATACACGAGCACTTGTCTCACAACCGCGACTGAAGAATCCTCTTACTCCTACATTGTCCATACTCCTCCCCATATTCAGGCCGAGATTGACCTTGTCGAGGTTGATATTCGAGTTTTACGTTGTTTTGTCTCAGATGATGAGGTCCTCGATTCAATCAGTTCATGGATCCTGGACACAAGGAACACCAGGTCTTGGGTTTCTCTATATCTGAAGATTGTAGATATTTACTAGCACATGAAGCTCCTATTGGGATGCGTCTTGGTGGACCGCAAAGAAGAAAAGAATGAAGTTTTTCTCCATCTCAACGAAATCCAAGCTCAACTTCTGCTCCACGACTACAAAATGAACCTATTGGCCAAATAGCTAGCGGGACTGGACCTCTCATGCGTCACTTTTCTTGATGCACAGGTGCCTCCGGATGAAGGCCAACCCTCAACTCAACTCTAATTCTCTTTAGGCTCCTTATTTTGTTATTTATTCTAGGAGGTCTTGGGATTCTAATCCCACCTCATCTTTGTTATTATAGGAAAAATCAGTAGATCAATTTTGTGCTAGATACAAAGAATAACATTACTTTCAATTTTGTTCGGACTTTGAAGTTCAAAAGACAATATTTTCATATTATTTGAGACAATTTAATGTATTTTTGTTGGTCTGGTTTCTGTAGTAACAGACCAACAACAAGTTTTTAATATATTCTTACAACAACAATATAAATAATTCAAATAATTAAAAAAAAAAAAACAATATTAGCTATATTGTTACAATCATTATCAAAGACCTCTTATTGTGATCTTTACCAAGGATGGGCATTGCCTTGAATATGGAAAAGCCAAGGAAGGGATCAAAGGTATCCTTTTTGGTGGTGGAGGCATCACAACTATTGTAAATTAAAAAGGAAAAATTCATCATGTTATATATTGCTATTAACCTTGTAATTGAAAATGATCTTATTTATAACATTATACTCTTCACCTAATTAAGAAAATAATTTTGTTTTTTTTTAAAAGAACGTTAAGAAAATATATAGCTTGAAAATTGCAATCTTATTTGTCCCATGACAAGGGGAAAGCCAATGGCTAGAATATCAAACTATTGAGATTCACATTAACGAGAATATAGGAGATTATGCAACTCAGTTTGAAGTTCCGATAAAGTTCACTATAGGCAGTGATTTTCCTTCCGAAATACTCCCTATTATTAGTCCTTGGCTTCTGCTAGGGACTATAGACTTTGCTCAGCAGTCACAACCTATTAACCAGTCCATTTTTCTACATTACTCAGTGCATTCTGTATCTTTTTAAGAAAGTTTTTTCTATGTTGTGAATTTTTTTTTTTAAATTAAAAATTCATTTTATAATTTTAAAAATATATTCTCATTTTCTAATAATTTTAAAAATCTATACTCTCATTTTCTAATTGGCCCTCAGGATATTGAGGTGACTAAATATCCATGGTGGAGGGAATAATTTATTTTCTAATTGTAAGAGTATAAAATTAATTTAAAAATAAAATAAAATTCATTCGTTGAGGTTCTAAGATGTACATCTATGACCATTGACAGTTGTAGTAGATGTATTATTGTTACTGCAGTCGATGCCATCCCGTGGCGATCTGCATGTATAATGGTATTAATCTTATCGCCCTCGGCCACCGTTGCGCACTGCCTTGCCATGGATATCCTGTATGCTTAAGGAGATGGGAGAAAGTCATCTCAAATCCGTTCTCAGATGGGAGATGGAATTCTTCACATGATATACCTGTAACTGTAATCGTTTTTTGTATGGCATACCTGTAATTGATTTGAGGTTGCTTGCTCGACCTGTCATGCTCCTTTACTTTGCAACTCGATTTGTGATTGCAGTCAAAAGAAAAACAACCACAACTGCATTATCATCTGAGAATTCATCGATCACTCCAGCAGAATCTGTGGATTTTTAATTTCTGTACTACTGGTGCTGCTTGTCAGGATGTTCTTGTCGTGTTTCAAGAAATTATCTACTATTAGTGTTGCTTATCCCAACACTCCTCAGATGGGAGCTGGAATTCTTCACATGCTATACCTGTAACTGTAAGCATTTTTAATATCATTTGTTAGAAATTAACAAATCATAATATGATGCTTCTATTTTGTATGGCATACCTGTAATTGATTTGAATTTTCTTGATCGACCTGTCATGCTGCTTTAGTCTGCAACTCGATTTGTGACTGCAGTCAGAAGAAAAAAACCCACAACTGTATTATCATCTGAGAATTCGTCGATCACTCCAGCAGAATCTGTGGATTTATAATTTATGTACTACTCGTGTTGCTTGTTCGGATGCTCTTGTCATGTTTCAAGAAATTCTCTACTATTAGTGCTGCTTGTCCCGACGCTCTCATTGGGTTTCAAGAAATTCTATAG
>JASDQU010103684.1:123612-136040 GCA_032191745.1 Picea mariana
CGTCGATCACTCCAGCAGAATCTGTGGATTTATAATTTATGTACTACTCGTGTTGCTTGTTCGGATGCTCTTGTCATGTTTCAAGAAATTCTCTACTATTAGTGCTGCTTGTCCCGACGCTCTCATTGGGTTTCAAGAAATTCTATAGTACATGCAACTCCGGAGATGCCTTTTTGCTTAGCAAGTAGCTGGTAGAGCTAACTTGGAACTGTTACAGGACAAACTCATTGTTTTTTCTCCCACCTACTTTATTCCCCTCACCGGCTTTGGTAGTGCTTACCCCCATACCACGAGGGTTGGTTTGACCTGCCGCTGGGCACCCAAGACCCTCCATATCGCCATGTGCCAGAGAAAATTGACCCTCTGTCGAATAAACTAAATTAATAGCATGTTCACAAATCTTAATTGATGACCCAAAACCGAGTTCAGAGTTAGGCGTTACATCATTTTGAGATTTTTCTTTTCAAGAGAAATTTCTTCTAGAGCTTATTTGAAGGGAAACGGAGTCGAGTGTGATCCCTCGTGCTGCTATTAAACTATCATACAAACCTTACAAACCTGGTACGTGAGAGTTCTGGGGAGAATATGGCGCTATCCTAAAGAGCCCTAGGGAGATCTGGTAGTCTTGTCGTTTGCATTCCATACTCTGACGGAAGGTTATTCATGCAGGTCCCCTTAGGGAACAAGCAGAGTCTTAAAAAGGTTGCTCTGTCTACCTGNACAATCAAAGTATTAAAAATGTTTCTCTGTCTACCTGTGGCGAAGGCCTTGCCTTACTTCCCTTCCTGCTTGTAATGTAAGTAATAAAATGAAGAGGGAACAAGTCATTAGTGCTTTCATTATATATACTTAATTTAGCATGAGACAAGTAGGGAAAACTTTGAACCATGTTGGAAAACCAAGGTGGGAGGGTTTTATATCTATGTGAACAGGCCATGTGTTTACTTACTTCCCCATCAGGTTTTAATAGACAAATAGTAAGTCTCTATCTCCATTGTTTCAATAAAACACCTAATTCTGCCATTCAGACTCTTGCCTACATTCATCCTTGGGTCAGACTCACCAGACTTACATTCATATTGTTGTATCCTTGTGCATGAGGCCCAGCCTTAATAGAGCTACTTCCTTGGATTGGAAGCACAATTTTCTAGGTTTCCCATCACACTGTGTCGAATCTCCTATGTAATTAGATATATCTATAGTAACTTATTCAATTTTCATTAACTCTATGCATCATTAGATCACAACGGAGATACTGTTTTTTTCCTAATCGCACGTAATAGTGATTAATGAAGTTGCTCAAAGTTGACATACAAATAAGATCTAATCACAATTGTATGGAAACGTAAGAATTCGTGGTTAATAAAAATATCTTGGGAGTAGTTAATTTGCGTGATTAATATCCTACAATGAAATCATTAACTTGGCCTCGGATTTTCTCTATGTTATGGTTGTGCACAAGTTTCTGAGTCTACAAATCGTATGGAGTATCAACGGATCTTAACAAAGAGGTGTAAATCCCCGAACATACAACGCTATGTCCGCCAGAGATCATTCTTCAGGGCACGAAATGGAAATAGTAATTAATGGAATGCAGAGCGCGATAAATGTGGGACTATCATTGCATTCATAAACAATGGTGATTACTCTTTCAAAAAAAAATTCTTTCAAGTCACCCACAATTGTAAACAATATGTTTTATCACTAACTACTAGTCAATTTTAGGAATAAATTTATTTGTTTTATATGAAAGTTTAAATATTAATTTTTTAAGACATCAGTGAATTTAAAGAGTTCAACATTATTGATAAAAAGTATTATAATAATAAAAAACCCACAATGAAGTGGCCTCCACATTCGTGAAGTTCCATTCGAGTTAATCTATATTTAATTTTTTTTAACAGAAAATTTTTCATTATATTCATAAAAATATAATATGTTCCCATACAATTGGCATTACCACATAGTTCCTTGAATTCTTGTGTTATTTATGGCACATTATATTCATAAAAATATAATATGTTCTCATACAACTGGCATTATTACATAGTTCCTTGAATTCTTGTGTTATTTATGGCATCATACATAGCTAACACTGAGTTCCAAACTAAAAACTTACAATATATGCATCTTCCCTTAACACTGAGTTCCAAACTAAAAACTTACACTATAGGCATCTTCCCTTAACAGAACCACATAGTTCGTTGAAATTACCACATAGTTCCTTGAATTATTGTGTTATTTATGGCACCATACATAGCTAACACTGAGTTCCAAACTAAAAACTTACAATATAGGCATCTTCCCTTGCATAACAGAAGATGACAAAAATCAAAAAAGAAATAATGTCTATCATACTTTGCTGCAATCTATAGCTATTGAAACCATCAACTATTACTAGACTGCAAAATATTTATTCCCTCTAATACATTTAAAACATCTTTAAGTATAGAGTGGGACCCTCATGTCCACCCTTCTAATGGTTGAAATCTATGCTTCTAGGAAGTTTAGTTAGAGCCAATTTTGATAATATGTCTGCCTCTTGATTCTCTTTTTTATAAATATGAGCAAATGATATATTCCTGAAGTATTTGAGAATGTCTTTAATCCTTTCCTTCCGGATTTATAAGGATACAACCTAAAGTGATCCTTTCCAATTAAGCCACGCAATAACTATCTTAGAATCCCCTATCAAATGTAAATCTGAAATTGACAATATTGTAGCCAAAATTAGAGAGGCCCAAACACCCATGAGTTCTTCCCTAGTGTTTGTTCCTCAACCACAATGTAGAGTCCATTTATATGATGTGTTACTATTGATCTTTATCAAACCTCTTGCCACACTTTGTTTGCAATGTTGTTGTGTTTCCCCGTCGAACCATCCAATGACTATCTACTGGAAATGCACAGTTGCAGTTCTAGGAAGAGTTTATTTTTCCTTAATTCTATAGTTGCTTGCTACATCAATAGCTTGGAATGTTATGTTCTGTATAGAAGGAGACCCTACCTCAAAGATTGTCAAGTTTCTATCAAGCCAAATAAACCAACATATAAAGGCCGACAGAGTTGGATAATCAATATTATTTTTTTCCCAGTTTTCGAAGCACTCATTCATTGTAAGACCATTCCATCCATTCATGAGTTTTATCACAGTTTTAACCCTATTCCAAACTGAAATAATGAAAGGGAAATTGACAAAGAGATGCTTACCATATTCCCTCTTACCTTTGCAAAGGAAGCAAATCCCTGGCCCACCCAGCCTCTTTTTTGTATATTTTTCCAAGTTAGAACTTTATTTTCAGCTACCAACCAAGAAAATAATGGACAATCCCATTTCCATAGATTTTTCCTCCATCCACCTATTTTAAATTTCCAAAATTTTGCAGCAACTGCATTATAAACATTTTTTATAGTTAGATGTCCTGAATTATCACCTCCCATCCATAATAAAACATCTGGACGATCAAGAAGGTGGATCCATGATCCTATCAAATTATTTCGGTACTTTTCCCAGTCATAATCTAAGTCTCCCTCGAGCCCCAAAGCTACACTATCTAACCAATTTGAGCATATTTCTCCCTGTGTAAAATCACATCCCGCTTGATATAGCAGGTGAACATTTTTTTGGTTAAGTGTATCAACTAAGTCCTTTGATAATAAATATTCCTTCCCCATTCCCGGGATGACATCTTTCCTAATAATGATAGAATGTCCTGAGCCTGACATCCATGCCAGCCATTGCAAAACCAGCGGTAAGGAATTAATCAAACTTTTCCAGGTCTGTGATCCATAGGCCGAGACCGCTGAGGCCAATCTTAACCATGTAGGAATCGATCCGTGAGGCAAATATTTGTCTTTTATCACCCAATGCCATATTCTTTTCTTCGTCAATACTCTCCATAGAGTATTAGTCACCAGTGCCCTGTAGAAAATAAATATGTTTCTATACCCCCATCCTCCATAAAGTTTAGGCCTTGAGACAGTCTCCCAGTTGCACAAATGATAGCTTCTTTTTTTTTGTTGCCTGACCATAGGAAGGAAAAGACCATTTGTCAGATCTTTTTTAGAATAGAAAGCAGAATATGAGCTAAGGCCAGCCAGTATACTGGCAGGCTCTCCAATACTGCTTTTACCAAAACATACCGGCCTCCCAAAATTAGCAGCCTGTTACACCAATGATTAATCATAAAATCAAATTTTTCAATGAGCCACCACCATTCCTTTGGTTTGTAGCTATCTGGTTTTAGGAAGTACCCCAAATATTTAAATCCTTCCGATAGGTCTTTGAAATCAAAATTATATAAAACTTTTAAATCATCAAGACTTTCTTGTTGGACTCTAGTGTGAAGTGTAACATACCTCGACCACCAACGAGCCAGGGGATGCCACTACTCAAACACTTAACTTAGTTCTGACAATAGATTGTAATGCACCTAGTATTTAACCGAGCTATGTCACATAACTTTTTATTTTCTTTTATATACGTATATACACACACAGAAAAATATACATATTGACTGCATGCAATTAAACATATACATACAATGCTCTAGCAGAAGCTTCTTATATAAAGCATAAACAAATAGTTGCATTCTGTAAATATATGATTACAGACCGAATTAATAGCAAACATAAACATGTAGCATGTACAGGGTATACCCTTAAACATACAAACAACTATGCTCACAGAAACCATAAAATCCATAAAATAACACATAAATGACAATGCAGCATATAAACTCATCACATAATCGGTACTTATCTTAGTGATAATGTCACCAACTATGTGCAAACCGTCCATGAACCTCTCAGCCTTAGACTACACTGTTCATCACTCTCAACAATAAGTAACCCTCGAGTTGGGACTAGAATCCAACCGGGAAAGGGATTACTAACCAGGCTATAGGTTCACGGTCAACCGGAAAGACTCCCTCTCAGGTGTTCACTCAACCATAGCCTATAGCCTCTCGTTCCCCACATGCATGTCCCACCCAAGGAACTGTGCCCCTTCTCTGCTCAATAGTCCTTCGGCTGCCCCACTTCCCTTCAAGGGCTTCAACAATAGGCCGGATCGAAAGTCTCAGAGTGTTGTAGCTGCAGTTTATCACCTTCAGGAATCGATCCTCAACAATTCTCCCACTCAAATAATTGCTCACGAGCCTGACAACCCGCCTCTTCAATTCCGCTCCCAAGCTGACAGGAACACCAACAGGAATGGTTATCACTCTGGTTTGGGTACGGTGGTAGGAAGATACAAGGTAGCTCAAGGATTCACGAAATGTATTATGGAAACTGGTTCTCTGGTTGCAGGAAAAAATGGTAATGTTCCCCCTTTCTACAATGGCCGATCTTCCAAAGGAACTAAGTCTCAGTAATAAGTATGCATGTCTCCAACTTGACACTTGTCATGTTGGAAGCTGTTCTCATACACTTGTCCCCCTACTTTAGGACTTAGGATAAATTAATTATCCGTACTTTATGTTTTTAAGAAATATTAATATAATATTCCTTTTCGGCTTTAAGCTCTCTAGCTTAGCCCTGTTCTTAACTTTAGGCCCTCCCTTTCCCGATTTGGTTGGAATCTAGTCCCCCTTCTCTTTTATTGTGGTCGGTCTGCACGCAATGATGTATTTTATATTAATCATGAAACATATACAAAATAGCTGCACTGGCATTTAACATCTAGGTGCTCTAGCCTAATTCCAAAACATAAGCATTCCGGCTTATAATACTAGCTCACCAACCTATTACGCATATCATATACATAAAGGTTCGTTGACCTTAATATTGCACACACTTTAGTTACTGCGCGCGATATCTGTTGACATCAAGGTTGCACACTCTTTAGTTACTGCTCGTTGTATCCTCTATCTTAAAGGTTCCACTTGCTTTAGTTACTACGCGCGGTATCTAGAATGTGCACATTACATCACTTTACTGTGCAGTATATGCACGCACCATGCCATGAAACGTGTATTACAAAATTGATGTCTAAAAAGCTCACTAGCTTAATATACTTGGATTATATTTACATTTGGGATCAATCGAGGGACATTACAATCCCCTCCCCTTATTTATGCACTGTCCTCAGTGCATGATGTACAGATATACAACAAAATTTTCAATTTTTTTCAAAAAGATGCGGGTATTCTACCCGCATTGCATCCCCATGCTCCCAAGTAGCATCTTCATGCCTGTACTAGGTCCATTGGACTTTTACAAGCCCTATGGCACACTTTCAGAGTTGTTTGATTTTCCGATCCAAAATGCGCACCGAGTGCACTTAGAAAGCGTCATCTTGCTCTACCTGAATAACATTCCAATCAATAACATGATTAGCATCTAATATGTATTTCTTTAGCAGTGATACATGGAATACATTGTGAACAGACATAGATGCAAGCAATGCAATCATATAAGAAACTGGACCAATCCTCTCTAGGATTTGAAATGGTCCACAAAATCTAGCTGCCAACTTGGTGTAGCTTCCCAGCTTCAGGGAACTCCTGTTAGCTTTCACTTTCAGGAAAACATGGTCACCCACTTTGAATTCTCTATGGATTCTATTTTTATCTGCATAACGTTTATGTCTGTCTTGGGAAACTTTCAAATTTTGCCTAATTTTTAACATTTGGTCCTCCATCTCCTTAAGCAACTCTGGCCCAACTACTGTTCTATTAGCTGGGTTATCCTAGCTTACTAGAGTATTGCACCTTCTGTCGTAAAGTGCCTCAAACGGGCTCATCTTCAATTATGCCTAATACCCATTGTTGTAAGCGAATTCTACTAAATGTAGATAATCTTCCCATTTTGATGGTTTATCCATCACATACATTCCCAGCATATCCTCTATCACTCTATTCACACTTCTCTGTCTGCCCATCAGTTTCAGGATGGTAAGTTGTAGTAAAGTTCAGATTCGTTCCAAATCCTTTGAACAATCCTTTCCAAAAATTTGAGGTGAATTTTGGGTCTCTATCAGACACAATCGTTTTGGGAATTCCGTGCAATCGTGCTACTTCCTTCATGAAAATATCAGCGACATCCACTGCCTTGTGAGTAGTTTTTAGTGGAATAAAATGGGCATCTTTTGTAAGCTTGTCCACCACTACCATAATCAAATCATGTAGCTTGCCTGTTCTGGGAAATCCTGTAATAAAATCCATGGTCACTACTTCCCACTTCCATTCAGGAATGGGCAAAGGTTGCAGCAATCATGTTGGGTACCTATGCTCTATTTTAACGTTCTTCCATTCCATACGCTTAGCAATGTATTCTGCAATTTCTCTCTACATACCTAGACAAAAGTATTACTTTTTGATCGTTTCTACGATTTTCTCATATCCAGGGTGCCCTGCATAAGGAACATTATGCATCTCATGCAAAATTATATGTTTCAAGTCCTGGTAATTTGGTACAAAATTTTTTCTCTTGTGTAGCAATATTCCATCTACTTCCAACTTATAACTACCCATCTTCTGTGGTGTCTTACCTTGCTGTAATTTTGCTATCAATTCTTTGTACTGCAGGTCTGTATTTCCAGCCTCCAGAATTTTTCTTTTAAAATTCGTCTGATACATGTTGATGGTTGTAGCATGAAGATCATGCACCCTTCTACTGAGTGCATCAACCACTTTATTTTCTTTCCTTTTGATATGCTTTATCTCAAAGTCATATTCGCTTAGAAATTCTAACCATCTGCTTTGCCTAGCATTTAGATTTGGCTGATCAAATAAATATTTCAAACCATTGTGGTTTGTTCTTAGCTCAAACCTTTTTCCCATGAGCCAGTGTCTCCATTTCCTCAAGGCATGCACTATGGTTGCCAACTCCAAATCATGAGTGGCATAGTTTCTCTCATGCTCCTTCAACTTCCTTGATTCATAACATATCACAAATCCATTTGACTGAGGACTCCACTAAGTCCTTCATTACATGCATCTGTGCATACATTGAAATCTTCATTTGGGTCTACAATTCTTAGTATTGGATCACTTGTCAATAACTATTTCAAATGTTGTAAACTCCTTTCACAGTCCGACGTCCACTGAAACTTCATACCTTTTCTTTGCAAGGAAGTGATTGGTTGTGCTATCTTTGAGAATCCTCCAATGAATCTCCTGTAGTAGATTACAAGGCCCATGAATGATCAGACCTCTGTCACATTGTTTGGTGCTGACCATTCCCTAATGGCTTCAATCTTCTCAGGGTCCACTGCTATCCCATCTTTTGAGATGATATGTCCCAAATAATGAATTTGTTTCTGATAAAATGATCACTTGCTCAATTTGACATACAACTGATGTTCCCTTAATACTTGCAACACCATCCTCAAATGATGTTCATGTTCTTCCTCTATCTTAGAGTATATAATAATGTCATCCAAAAATACAATGACAAACTTGTCTAAATAATCTCGGAAAACACCATTCATTAAGCACATGAAAACATTTGGTGCATTTGACAACCCAAATGGCACCATTGTGAACTCATAATGACCATACCTTTTCCTAAAGGAGATCTTGTTGATATCTTCCTCTTTAATTCTTACCTGATGGTATCCTGATCTGAGATCTATCTTTGAAAAGATCTTTGCATCCTTTAATTAATCAAAAATATCATCGATCCTTAGCATAGGATACTTGTTCTTTACAGTCACTTTATTCAATTGTTTGAAATCAATGCACAACCTTAACGTTCCATCTTTATTTTTCACAAACAAGACTGGGGCACCCCAAGGTGACACACTTGGGCGTATATACCCCTTCTTTAGAATTTCTTCAAGCTGCATTTGCAACTCTTTCAATTCTGGTGTACTCATTCTGTAAGGAGTCTTTGACATGGGAGCTACTCGTGGTGTCAGATTTATAGAAAAATCAAGGTCTCTCTTTGGGGGTAGTCCTGGTACTTTCTTGAATACATCTTCAAACTCTTTCAGGACTGCATAATCCTCCAAATTTGGCACCTTGTCTTTAGGTGTCTCTTCCATATGAGCTACAAATATTTGACATCCTCTTATATAACATTTCTTCAACTGCAATGCTGAAATTTCTCTAATGGTTACTG
Source organism: Picea mariana (assembly GCA_032191745.1). Classification (NCBI taxonomy): domain Eukaryota; kingdom Viridiplantae; phylum Streptophyta; class Pinopsida; order Pinales; family Pinaceae; genus Picea; species Picea mariana. The sequence goes on from JASDQU010103684.1 coordinate 132,679, forward strand.
CCCTGGGGATTCCTTGCACTTTCCTTTGGTTCCCTTCTTCATCTAAGTAAGTGAATTATTTTCTATGACAATCCAATAGAGCATAATTTGGTTCCAACCAATCCATCCCAATTAAATAGTCATAAGAACCTAAAGGTAAGATATTCAAATCTGCCTCGGTGCTCAATTCGTTCATGTCCATGAGACATGACTTAACCATCTCATTAACCTTTCTTTTGGCTCTTGTAGCCAACTGTACCAACCAAGATTTTCCATGCTTGCTTGTTGGCAATTGCAAACTTTCTACCATCTTAGGATCTATATAACTATGACTAGCTCTTGAATCAATTAAAATAGCATTGGTTTGGTTGTTAATCATAGCTTCCACTTCAATCATGTGTGATTGATATTCTACTTGCTTGTTATCCAGGGCTGCATAGATCATTGGCACATTTCTACCCATGTCCTCCATTGTTTCATCTTGTTGTACATTATAAATATTCCTTCCTTTCTCACCTCTGTGAGGACAATCTCTGAATCTATGATCTCCTTTACAACCCCAACATTGAATAGGTGGTTTCCTTGGCCTTTGGCCTTCTGCCTATATCATTTTGGGCTCTAGGAGTTTGTGGTCCTAGTGGGATATTTCTGAAGAATGATGGTTTAAATCCTTTCTTCCTCTGATCCACCTTGAACCTCTTTTTATCTTCCCAAGCTTTTTGGAAAGTTGGTTTTGTTATCTACTGATCATATAGACATTTAGCACTCCTTATAGTCTCTTCTAATGTCTTGGGATCGTCGTACCATGTTTTGTCACTGATGAATGATGGCAATCCACTCAAACACCTTTGGATTTTAACTGTCTCATCCTTGATGAAGGAGTCGTACTTCAATAGTTCTAGGAATCTTCTTTCATATTCCTCTATGGTCATGCTTCCTAGTTTGAGTTCAAAGAATTCTTTCATTTTCTTGTCATAATACCTCTTAGTCAAGTATTTATTCTCAAAATACCTCCAAGTAACGCTCTTCTCTTTAATGTGTTGTACCTGCACAAGCTGATCCTACCACATGGATGCCTTTCCTTTGAGTTGATAGATGACAATTCTACCCTATGCATGAGAAGATTAATTATGTAATTGAAAGTATTTTCTCATGCCCAGTAACCATGTTTCTGCATCTTCATCCTTCTTGTATTCACCATCAAATGTAGGAGGTTTGATTTTGTTCATTTCTCCTTGTAGTTCATCCACCCCAGACCTCTTATGATGTCTGCCAGGGGATGGACTTGTGCTACTACCTTCTCTTTTATTGGAATGCTTCAGGGAGTGATGGTGGTGTCTGCTAACATTTCCTTATTTCTTTTTCTCATCCGAAGGTTTGTGACTTCCAGATTTACTTGAGTCACTTTCTTTTTCCATTTTATTTTCTATTTTGTTTAGACCTTGTAATAACTTCATGTTGAAGTCATTCTACTGCTCTTTGGCTCTCATAAGCCTTTCATTATCAGCTTTATGGCTTTGGACATCTTTTTGCAAATTCTTAATGGTCTCTACCATATTCAGGTTTTCATTCCTGTCCTCTCCATGTCCATTGGAGTTTGTTCCTTCAATGTCCAAATGGACATTCATTCCTCTACTCTCGTCTGGTTGACTATAATTTCCCCATGTCTCTTCCATTCCTATTGATTTGGTACTTGATCGAATCTAATCTAGTTGTTGTTAATTCTGCAAAACGTGCAGCCATTAAAACTTATTAGGTTAACTAAATCGACAATCCATGAGAAATATGAACTATTTTGGCTCAATAAGTATATCAGAACCATCCTTTTCTGATTTCTTGGTGTTTCCACCATGACAACTCTTAGACAAGACCCAAGTTTTGAGAACTTAGCAAGAAATTCATCATCACGCAGAGATACATCGGGCGAAAGATGGTCTGTCGAAACCACTTTTTTCATAACCTCTGATGTCACGTGCTTCAATATGTCAAATCCACCATTCATGGGACGGGTGATGGTTAGTCAGATCACTCTGTCTCATTCGCTCGTACGTCATAGCCGTTTGAAGTTAGGTGAACGTTTCCATGTAACGAACTCAAAAAGTTTAATCATTTGAAATGGATTAGCCGAGCATGGCAACCCATTGCACTTGTGTGCAAGTCTGTCATGGATTCATGATTGAGGATCTATAATTACCAACTCTTGAGTATGGAAGCATCATCTTATCCATCCGCGAGCAGTCTCCAAACTGGTTCTAACTTCTCCTCTCTACAAAAGTATTTCAATGTCCACAAAATTGAGGTATATGCACCCAGTTAAATCCAATGAGACTGGTTACTCGGGCAACATGCTGAATTTTCCTGCGAGTATGAAGGAAACGGTAGTCGCGCACATATTGGCGACTAAATTTCACACAGCACCTATTATTGATTCGAGATTGGAAATCAGGATGAATTCAATCATGAGAGACCTGGTTATCAACAGACCAGCTGCTAATAAGAAATGAAGCAAGCGACAGAAGAAGGAACCCGTTGCTGAAGCGACTGAGAGTGTTAGAGAGAATCAACCGGTCTGGTTAGATTCTTTTAAGGAGGAACTAGCTAAGATGAAATGAAACCTCAATTACAATTGAGTATATTTCAGCAATTTTTGGACAGATGATAGTAGAGGTAAGGGAGCTCTGGAGATGATAGAACTGTTCTTGAACGGTCTCTTTAAATAGGACCACTGTTATTTTGAATCATCCCCTTTTGTAATTTTGGATTTTAAATGAATATATAAGCGTAGAAGCGGATTTGTACTGCTTATGTCAAGATTCCACTGATGGTGATATGAACCTTGTTTCCTTTAATATTATGTGTCTTCTTGTAGCTTGTATTTCACTCGCTTGATTCATTTTAAATAATACTTCAATGCAGTTGTGTATTCCTCTTTCTTCGAATACTAGGTAAATTTTCTATTTAAACTCAGGCTCGTCATCTTAATTAGCTTTTCAGATGATTTTTTGCACATAAAACTCAACCTATGAACTTTAATCTGCTATACATTTCCTCTTTGTTGCGCCAATAACTTAAGCGCACTACCTCTGCATTGCACACCAATATCCATTGCACACTGTTTCTGTGTTGCGCTCGGATATTCCACATGCATTTCACTCCATGCATTGCACCGTGCTAAAGTTTCAATATGCCTCTCCGTGTACAATAATCCGTATGCCCCATCAATTACTCTGTCACTACCGTGCACCACTGCCTGCACGCACCCTTGCCTGTACTGTAGCGATACAACTCATACTTCTACTGTGTGTGCACCAGCCAAACTTCATTGTGCCTTACCATTTTGCACACACCACATGCACCCTTACTATGTGTATGCAGTCCACTCA
>JASDQU010103684.1:231659-243043 GCA_032191745.1 Picea mariana
GTTTTGAATCAATGATCTTACTCATTAGCTCTTACTCATCAACGCCACATAACTGGAAAAGTTGTGTGATCTCTTGCTCTATTTGGAACTTGACTCCCTCTGATTTTGTACAATCTTTGGAGCCATCTGCTCCCTCTGCATCTGATGACTTCCTATGAAGTTTGATCTCCTATGAATTGTCCTGGGAGGCTGCTCCTCCGTATTGGATCTTGAGAGCTGACTCCCTCTGAACTTTAGCTCCCTCTGAGATGGTACTTGGTGGGGTCGTCTGCCTCACCACTGGTGGAGCCACTTGCTCCTCATAACTGGAGGGTTTTGGAATTAATGATGTGACTGATCAATGTCATATAACTCGAAAACCTCAAAGGTCGTTTTCTCTCCTTGAAAGTATCATTGAGAGTTGCATGCCTCTCTGCATCCTACAAAGTATCATGAATCCATGCTGACCTCTTCTTGGTCACTACAATATCTCTAGGTATATCCACTGGCCCTTCTGGCTCTACTGACTCTTCCTGATGATCTGAAGAGTGAAAAATTGAACTAGAGGGATCTGTACGGTCATCCTTCAGAACCTTCTACTCCTCACTATCAGTCTCCATATGAGACACTCTGTATCCCATAAAAGTACACTTCTTTTCAGAAGGTTCTAGCTTCGTCCTTTTCGGTACATGGATGTATATTGTCATGTACACAAATCTATGTCTGGATAGTTTGCTCCATGTCTCAAACTAGAGACCATTTAATATGTTGCCTGCTGCAACCGTCACTATAGCTCCCTCTCAGAGCTATCACCTGTGACCTGCCTGGAACAGGGACAAGAACAAAAAACAAGGACAACACTTTTCTAGTGTTGTGACCAATTATTACTCCGTGGTAACCTACCCGGAACAAGAACAAAAACAAAATACAAGAACAACACTTTTCTAGTGTTGTTACCAATCATTCCTTCGTGGTAACCTGCCTAGAACAAAACAAGAACATCTCCATGGTAACCTCCATGGAATTTACAAGGTAACCTAGAACCTGGAATTTTAACTGATGTTGTCCCATTTGATTTTGAGTTTTTTGTATACTATAGGAGACATCACCACTATTGTCTCCAAATCTTGGGCTTCCTCTGAGTGCACTAGATCTAGGATCCCTTTGTCACTACGTGGACAAATGCCCTTTTGCCAAGTGTACATCTCCTACAAACACCCTCATGATATAACTTATATACAAGTGCATACCTATGAAATTTGTAGCACCATCCAGCGTGTCTTCTAATCTGAGATAGTACATCATCTCAAGAAGAAGAAGTTAGAAATTTGAATCAGAAGGTTCAATGTCCAGGAAAATGTCAACAAGCCTAAAACCCTGAAAAATATTCAACTTTGATGAAAAGTTAATCTGAGAAATGCAGTAGGTGCACTAGGGCAAGGCAAAATGATCTATGCTAAAAAATCTCCCCAACTTAGCCCAATAATTTTCTCAGCGAGCTTTACAGAATGTTGCAATAAGTGTCACAATGAGTTTTAGGGTGAAATTTCAACTTTCACCAAACTATAGTCTGAGAGGTGCAGTGAATGCATTGGAGAATGGCAAGTTGGTCTATGGTGGGGTTAGTCCCAATAATTTCACAATAAGTGCTCAACGGGCTTGAAAAAAAAAAAAATTTGTGTAGCAACAAATTTCATGTGCAGCGAAAAATCTCAACGATGTGGCCTTCCATTTTTTCTCACGATCTTCCTTCCAGTGATTATAATGTCCTGAAGGTAACCTGCTCTGATTCCATGTTAGATTTTATTACATTTTTAGTAGCAATAGATTTACCAGAGTATTTTGATCTTCTTTTAACATTCAACAATCATATACTGAAAATATAAGCAGTAGATAGAGAAGCACAAGAAGACACAAAGATTTATCTTGGGAAAACCCAAACTCCAGGAAAAACCCAACCAACTTTTCTTAGAGAGAATATTTATGATAATACAATACAACCATGAACAAGCTCTATTCACAGGAGCAAAACCAACAATGAAGAAACCCTCATAACAAGTACTTATCTCTTCTTCTTGTCAAACCCTAGCGCGGCTAGACAATTGTGTCACCTCACAACCCTAGCGCAACTCTTCTAGAGGTAGCACACAAGAGAAACCACCAATAACCACAGTTGCAGCGTCTCCTAGGGTTGCCTCAGACTTGTGCCTCCTTTTCCTTGCTGAGATGATGAGTGTAGTGTGTGTAAATGAGCAAAGGCATCACCTTTATTTATACTAGTTCAATCACTTTACTGGGGCCAACTTCTCTTCTTGGAAATTCTATTTTTCCTTTATTATTTTTCCAATGGGGCCGACTTTTCTTCTTGGGTCTTCAATATTACTTTATTGTTTTCCTATGGGGCCTACTTCTCTTATGTGGTCTTCTATTTCTTCTTGGGGCTTCTTCAACTATTCAATGGTATTCCTTTGACTTCTTGGAATCTTCCTCTCTAAGAAAAGTTTTCCAGGAGGGAATACCTCCCGTTGCTGCAAAACATCAACAACAAATAGTTAGAGAGCTAAAGAGTAAGCCTAAAGCCCATTTTTTGTAGTTCTTTTGTATATTCTTAAGTTGTTTGTTTGTGGATTTTTTCTCTTCTCCTACTCTTTCCCATTCCTTCTTCTCCCTCATTATATTGTAAGGTTTTCATTTAAGACTTGAAGAAAATGTTCTTCTTGTGGTGTATGCTTCCCTTTCTATGATCGTGGTATTGGTGAGCAATAGGCACAAGAGGAAAGCAGAGGACAATGGTCATACTCATAATGGTCCATTATTTGAACATGAGGAAGATTTGGAAGGGGATGAAGATTTAGGTGGAAATGAATGTAGAAGCAAAAATTCATTAACAACTTTATGGAAGAATGTGACAAAACATGGGCAGTTATATAGGCATGGTTATCATCAAGGAAAACTTTACACAGGTTCATATACCCATGTGAGGAGGCATCTTTGTGGGGTATTGGAGAGTGATGATAATAAGTGGGGCATTGGAATCTCAATTTTCCCTAAGGTATTAAAGGAAGAAAAAGAAAAATACATCACAATAGAGGAAGCTACAAAGGATGCATAGTAAAGAACAAAAATTTCAATCTAACACATTATCTAGATTTGGCCGCACCACATCTGCATCCCCTTGTGCTAGTGGAACCACACGGCATGCAAGGGGTGGATCTAAAATAACATGAGCATATTTCCTTGATGTTGGTGGTAGGGATGAGGTGGATGAAAAAATGGTACATCTTCTTTGTGCATGCGGTATACCATTAAATGTTCTATGCACCCCCTAATGGCACAATATGGTTCAAGCCACCAACAAAGACCTCAAAAGATACAAGAATATCGAGTATGAGAAAGTTAGAACTATGTTACTAGATAGGGAAAGAGAAAAAAAATCCAAAGGGCTCTGTTAATGTTTATAGATGAGTGGATGGATAGTGGGGTATCCATTGTATCTGATGGTTGGACAAATGTTAGAAACTAGCATTTGTTAAATTTTCTTGGTGTTTTAGCTAGTGGTGCAATGTTTCTTACAATGCATGACTCCTCGTCAATCATTGCACCTGCTCAAAACATTTCAGACCTCCTATTGAAAATGATTAATGATGTTGTTCCTTCCAATGTTGTTCAAGTAATTATCGATAATGCAACAAATTTTTGCTTGAGCTTTCTGGAGATAAATTGTGTATAAAATTTTGAAACGTCCAATGTTTCGAGTGGACACTCCACCCATCATCAGGGACAAATAAAGTTGAAATGATAATAGAAAAGAGTGCTTAGGTTGATATATATAGGGTTAAAAATTAAGGTTAACCGTTGTGGAAGGAAGAGTTACAACCCATTGTAAAAAATGATTAAAATAGTAAAGGAATTGTTGGAAATAAAAACTATTTAATGCTAACGTTAAAAATGAACAAAGAAAAGGTTAAAGAAAATAAAGTTTAAGAAATATAATTTGTAAGATTGTATTTCAACTTCCTGCCATCTTTTTTGTTCCTTGAAATACAATCTTAACAAATTATATCTCTCAAAATTTATTTTCTTTAACCTTTTCTTTATTCACTTTTAACGTTAGCATTAAATAACTTTTATTTTCAACAACTCTTTTACTATTTTAATCATTTTTCACAACAGGTTGTAACTCTTTCTTCCACAACAGTTAACTTTAATTTTTAATCCTATAGATATCCACCCAAGCACTCTTTTCTATTATCATTTCAACTTTATTTGTCCCTGATGATGGGTGGAGTGTCCACTCAAAACATTGGACATTTCAAAATTTTATGCATAGTTTGTCTCCAGAAAGCTCAAGCAACATTATCACTAACTGTGAAAAACTACACACTCAAATGCAACAAATTGTAAGGGAGCGGGAAAAATTATTGAGTGGGTGCATCCTCAAATCTTTTGGTCTGGCTATTTGGTGCACATATTGAACCTTTTGATGCATGATATTGTTAAGCATAAAGACCGTGGATGGATTAATGACTTGTACAAGAGAGGGGAGAAACTCATAAAATTTGTCAACAAGCATACAAGGGTCCATTTCTTCTATGGCAGTTACTCTAGGTTGTAGCTACTTAAGATTGCAAAGACTATATTTGCTAGCTATTTCCTCACCTTCATGTGTCTACTGAGGGTAGGACAAGCTTTGGGTACTATGGTGATGAGTGATAAGTAGGATGACTTAAGAATCGATTGAGATGGTTCTAATGTAATGAGAGAAACTGTTCTTGATCATCATTTTTGGTTATAGGTGAGGCATGCTTTGTAGTTCTCCAAGCCAATTTATAACATGATTTGATTTGCAAATTCAAATTAGCTAGCCATTGGGGAGGTGTACGAGTAGATGGACACCACACTAGGCTAGATTAAGGACATTGTTTAGCCTAGAGATGTGAATTTGTATAGTCATATTTGTATATAGGTGGAAAAATGGTGGGAAAAGCTAGATATTTCACCACATGCCTTAGCATATGCACTTATACCAAAATATTATCATCCATCATGGCTGCAAGTACTAATGCCTAGTGGTGGGGTGAAGAGAAAACCACACCAAGATCCAAAGGTTCATGTCGGTTATATGAAATCATTAGATAGACTGGTCCCTGATGAAGAGGAGTGTGATACTATATGACAACAATTTATCCACTACAACAATGGAAACCATGTATTTGGGACCAACCCTGCAACTATATATCAAGGGAATATGTCTTCTCTCGAGTCATGGAACATGCATTACAGTTTTACCCCACAACTACAACATTTAGTGACACATGTTCTTTAACTAGTGGTAAACACCTCTTTTACAAAGAGGTGTTGACGCACCTTCAATTTCATCCATAGTGTCAGAAGAAACAAATTGAATGTAAATTAGTCAAAGTGATTGGTTTATGTGCATTACAACTTGCAGATGTCCCATTATCGTGAGGAGGCAAAGATGGATAAAGCATACAAGACTTGGGACACCAATTTAGAAGAGGGTAATTTGGAGGATGGAGCATTAGTTTTGAAGCAATTGGAGAGGGATCTTTTTTATGATAATGATCGTGGTGGGATACCACCTCCAGCTATTGCCATGGTCGTCCTGACTAGGATTCCATCAACATGAGCTTATGTTCAATTTCATCCACATAGTTACCTGTGAATTCAATTATGACACCAGCTTTGAGTTCACTACCATGTGGAGCTCACAGGGAAAGCATTGTGAAGCAAAGGGGAAGGAAAAGTATATAGAAATTAGAATAATTGTTTTTTCTTTTTCACTACTTTATATGTCATAGACTTAAGCTCAACTTAGTGTTTTGGCCCTTCCATATTCATACTTTAAAAAAGTATCATTTTAGAACTTACACAAGTGGCCTACTTTGTAAACATAACTCTTTGGTCATCTTGATGGTGGGCAGATAATCTATTTCATTACATAAATTAATGGTTGACTTCCTATTATATGGTTTAAAATTTTTGTAATTGCTAGACAATTGATGCTCGAATGATTAATCATTAATATACTATGGATAATATTTCTAACTTCATCATAATGTAGTATTCATCTCCAAGTAGTGCAAATATGCATGTTTTCATATATTTTGCAATTAGTTTGACATTCTACATGTTTTTTTAATATAAATGTATTATAATATATCAAAACATATATTATATAAAAAAAGATCCTAGGATGCTCCACTCCTAGGGTTTTTTTGGGAAATGGCTCTCTCGCTCCCACTCCACTTCGTGCTTGGCAACCTTGGTTAATAGCCTCTTCATGTGGATACTCTTTGGCTAAAATTCGTGCTTTATATTAATCCATTGTGCCATCAGAATTATACTCGGTTTGATAGATCAATTTGCATCCAATTAATTTCTTGTCTGTAAGTAACTCCACTAGATTCCAAGTTTGGTTCTCCAAGATTGAATCCATCTTTGTTATTGTCATTGTATGTCATTTTTCCTTTCCATATTCTTCCTCATAGCTTTGTGGTTCCTCGTTGCTCAACTTTTTTTCATCGGTGAGTAGTTCAGTAATTATAGTCATGCACTCTTGAGATGTGATTTTTCCTTTTATGCACTCCCCACTATTAGAAAGTTGATGCTTGAATGGTTAATCATTAATCTACTATGGATAACATTTATAACTTCATAATAAGGTAGTATTCATCTCCAAGTAGTGCAAATATGCATGTTTTCATATATTCTACAACTAGTTTGTCATTCTACATGCTTTTTTAAATATAAATGCATTATAATATATCAAAATATATTATATAAAAAATAATCCTCAGATGTTCCACTCCTAGGGTTTTCTGGGAAATGGCTCTCCTTCTCCCACTACACTCCATGCTCGACAACCTTGGTTAATACTCTATTTCTATGGATACCCTTTGGCACTATTTGTGCTCTATATTTATCCATTGTGCCATCAAACTTATACTTGGTTTTATAGATCAATTTATATCCAATTACTTTCTCGTCTACAAGTAGCTACACCAGATTCCAAATATGGTTCTCCAAGATTGAACCCATCTTTGTAATTGTCATTGTATGCCATTTTTCTTTCCATATGCTTCCTCATATCTTTGTGGTTCCTTGTCGCTTGATTTCTTGTCACTGGTGAATAATTCACTAATTGTAGTCATGCATTTTTGAGATGTACTTTTTCCTTATATGCATTCCCCACTAGATTTTGACTTCTAGTCTTCACCCTATCAATGCTTTCAGTTTCCTCTCCTAATTCTTCAAGTATCCTTATTAATCATTTACGTGTCTAAGGTGTTGGTTTGATCATTTATCTTTCATATTCATTCTTGAACTCTAACTCACCAGGCCCAAAATAGATTGTTTCATGTTCTCCATCAACAATGTCAAGTTCGCTCATATCCACATGTCATTCATCAAAGATGACATTGCACTTCTTAACAAGTTTTTGATATTCAAATTCCTAAACAGATACGCCTTCAATTGTTCATCATAACCAAGAAACATGCACTAGCACCCTCTATCAACAAATTTTGAATCATGTTGTTCCTTTGCCTCAACTTTTAGGGTTTCTTTGAAAGTGTTTACACCATGCTTGGCATGCTTCATGAGATTTGGGGTACATGGTGTATGTTCAACCCCTGGATGGTCCAATGTGGATTGGGACATGAGAGATAGTTCTTAATGAATTTGCATAGTTGAGATAACTTTCTTAGAGGATTATTGACCTCAGATGGTTGTTGGCTTAGTGTTCTTTCGTTAGGTGTACGATTTATCTGGACAGTTTTGGTGGACACGCTTCATTGGGCCCCCATAGAGGATCCACTTGCTTTGAGAGTGCCTTACATGGGATGATCATCTTGGAGGAGGGCATCAGGCCCTAGTTGGCATGTGGTAACTTGGATTCCTATTCATAGGATTGGAGATGGCTCGGGGATGCGTGGGGATTCAACAATATTCTTGTAGGGGTAGTTGACCCAGTGAGTACATTACTTAGGAGGGTCAATGGAGTCCATGGAAGCTTGTGATGGAGAGATGTGGACTTGTTTTGAGTAGCTACATTCATCTTAGAGAGATTATTGTGGACGACATCACCTTGGAGCATGACAAATGTACTTTAGAGTATAGTTTCTCAATTGTGTTGGCCTACAAGTGCTCATTGTAGGTTGCTTGTAAGGGCTAAGGCCCACATTGTATTGTTGGCCTCCCTTACCTCTCATAAATGTAGGAAGTAAAGATGAAGGAGAGAATCTTTCCATTCATATATATTTATTCACTCACTTGTATTCACTCTTGTGATGAGAAGTGACTTGGAGAAGAGTCTACACTAGCCTCTCTCTCTCTCTCATGAGTTGCTAGGGTTTCTTAGTCTTCTCAAAGTATCTTTAAGCATCTTGGAGGTCTAGGGTTAGGGTTTATACCTTGGAGATTACAGATTAGGATTTTGTGATAAAACCCTATGGTGGAATTGTGAAGAAGAAGAGGAGGAGAGGACATCTTACCTCAAAGGACATGTTGGAGTGATTCTTTCATATTGGATATTTTTGGTTGTTAGAGTTTTGTTGATTTACCCTAGCTAGGGTTTTGAAAGATGGGAGGATTTGTACCAATATTGAGAGAAGGTTATGGTATGTACATGTACTTCATCTTGAGCATATTAATGAAGTTTCGAGCCGTCTAAAACTTGTACAATTTCTAGATTTGATTTTTAGCTATATATGTTCTTTATGCATTATTATTTACATCCATATATGTCTTGCTAATTTGATATAAGTAAAAAGACAATTGTTAAGTGATTTGACATCTAAGTGAAGAATATAAGGGGTTGATTTTACTGATGTCTAATTGTTGTCATACTATTGTTATTACTAGTGTAGAAGAGTATTTTCAAATCTGGTTATTGGCTAATAAGTTTCCCTAAAAGGGATGAAACTTATCCCTTTGGTTTGGTATCTATTCTCCTTGAATTGCCATGAAGTTTAGGCTATTTGGAAGTGAAACATTGTACTTTTTCCATTGTTGTTTTGTACTTTGTTTTATAGTAGCTGTAAGGCTAAAAATTCATAGGGCTAAGATTCTAGAAACCTTCTAGGTTGAAGGTAAATTTTCTATTTTGCATTGAATTTTGAATTCTGAGAAATTTCCACACTTTGGTACATGCACATTCTCAAACATGCACAAATGTTACCATATTGGCTTGCATCCATTCCAAGCTTCTTCAAGAGTTATGTTCTAGACAACTTTAGTGGGACTTCAATTAATCAAATATACTACACAATTATAGGCTTCTGCCCAAAAATTCACATCAAATTTCTTATGCTTTATCATACAATGTGACATGTCCTGAATGACATGGTTCATTCACTCTACAAATCCATTTTGCTAAAATTATAAGTAGTAGTGAGCTACTTGCACATTCCCTGCACTAACTCTCAAACTTGTTGGATTTGTATTCTCCCCACTATCAAATATGGGTGCCTTCAGTGACTTCGCATTCTGTTTCTCAACTAAGGATTTGAATCCTAAGAAAACATTCAAAGGATTCAAACTTGTGTGCTACGAAATAGATCCATACCTTTCATTATAGTCTTCTATATAAGTCATTAAATACAACTCACCGACGACCGACTCATCAATCCACATAAGTAAGCATGAGTTCTAGAATTGACTTAACATGCCACACTTTTCCTTTTGGGAACTATTCACATGTTTTCTTGCCCAAGATGCAAGTTTCAAAAAGCTTGGAAGCCTTCAGTGTTTGAGGTAATCCATGAACCATATTAATATTATGTAGCAACTATAAACTCTAAAAATTAAGATGATCATACCTCAAATGTTATAATCTACTATAATCAATCATTGTTTCCAACACACATTCTCCATCAATATTTGCATGTAATCTAAACATACCATTCCCCTCATAGATTGCTACTACCATTACATAGTTGTTGAGCTTGTCTTTGATAAAGCATTTGACAACATCAAATTCAACCTTCGAATTCACTTTGTTCATTTAATTCATAGAGAGTAAGTTCTTCTATAAACCAAGAACATTGAGGACCACCTTCATATCACAAGTATCCCCCGTTCTCAATAGAACCGGTATAGTCACCTTTGCCTTCAATCTCTAGTGTCCTATCATTGCCAAACTTGATATCTCCAAGTGTTGTAGGCTCAAACTTCTTGAACCAATCTTTCCTCCTAGTCATGTTTTTGGTTGATTTTGAATCAATGTACCAAGCATGTTTGACAATTTCAACAGTTGCTAGAGAGGTTATGAGTGCACCCATCTCCTTGGGCTTCTCAAAATTCTTCTTTTCTACAACATTATTTGGGTGCTTCTTCCCTTGTGGTTGTTTTTTATTGCACTTGTAATAGTGGCATGCATAATGTCCTTTCTTGATGCAGTAATAGATTACATCATTGGCGCTCTTATTCAATTTTTGTGTGTTTTTATCAGAAGCTCCAATTTGTATGAATTTCTTGCCTTTCGTTGAAGTCTTCATCGTGAATCTTAATCAAGTTTTCAAAAATTGTTATTGATATTCAATATCTTTACAAATCATTGAAAGACTTCAATAGAGCCTTTAATGGTCAACAACACCAAATGGTTGTGATCTATAGTATCAACTACAATAAATTTATCATATACATCTTGAATGCGTGTCATAGTTTGTAGCATTCTCACTATTATTCATCTTGAGAGAATATATCTGGCTATGTAAATACAATATATGTTCCTTATTGGACATCTCATAGACATTCTACGATGTGGTCAAAATCTTGTCTGCACTTGTAGCACTCCAGATATGAGGAATGATGTGATTCGACACAGTCGAGTTCAAGATATATTGTGCATCTTCATCCCTTACTTGGTATTGCATTAACTCGGTTGCATAGGGACATATTTCTTGCCCTCTAAAAGCTTCAACACAATTTTCTTCACTAAAACATTTTAAATGTGAAATTTCCAAATGGGATAATTCTTATCATCTAAATTGATGCTCTCTCCCCCTCACTTCAACGATCCTTCATGTTGTATCAACTACCAAATACTAGATTCAAAGTTAGTTGGCTCTAATCTAATTAATCTAATTAATCAAGGCTCTAAAAATTGAACATGGCTCTAATACCACGTGAGAAATTTCAACATTCTAATACTAAGCATTGGTGCACTAAAATTTCAAGGTTAAAGGCTTACTAGTGTGATGTGCATTCTAATAAACACACCCAACTTATAATCTTTAACCGCTTGAGAATTTCGTGACTCAAACACCCATGTAAAGTGCAATTGTAGCTCAGTGCTAAATGTTGGTTAATGCAAAGAGCACATTAACATTGGACAACTTCCTAATGTAGCTTGTCGCAACTTCAACATCAACAAATATTTT
>JASDQU010103684.1:282824-294156 GCA_032191745.1 Picea mariana
CATGATGATCATTGATGCAGTACCAGTCCATGACAAAAAAATATCTCCATATTGTCAACAACATCAAACTTTGTGACAAGTACATGAAAATAATCTATATTGATGACTTTTCTAAATATTTCGATGACCACTAAGTGTAACTTCCTTCCTTCTCCTTCAAATGTTTACATCCATCTAGTTTATCTTCGTATGGAAGGGAAATGTTACTTGTTATCCTAATAATATTGAAATTAACATCTTCAGGACTCAATGTCACTCCATGGATAATAAAAAGTGAGTGAATTCATTCAAACTCTCTAATAGCATCGTCATATGGATCTAACACTTTCACTTTATCACCTTCATAGAGTTTATGTCCTTTCTGCAATATTGGGCATTGTGAAAAAAAAAGTATAAATAAATATTAGAAAATTTGTATTAAACTATATTCTAAAAATGTACACGGTTGTTGAAATAATAAAATTGAATTCACTCACTAAGACAATATTTGAAATACTAGGGCTTAACCTGATTGGAAATGTTCAATATCAATGTTGTCATCTTTTATATTTTTCATGATCACAACTTTTCCTTTAATGTTTTGCATTTTATTTCATCATGCACAAATTAAATATTAATCTTTCAAATTACAACACCACCATATCCTTGCAAATGAGCATTGTAAATGAGATTTTTCTTCAGACAACCAACAATGAAATATGTAGACAAGATGTATTATACATTAATATCTCTCAAAGAGTGAACAATATCCATCAGTTTATGCATAAATAACCAAACATTTATGAGAACAAATGCTTACATCCAAAATATATCAAAACCAAAGAAGGTACCTTCATTAAACCACAAGAAACCGATTCATCTGCTTATAGTAAACCAACTCCATGTTTAACATTTACATGAACTTCTTACAAGTTTTGAAGAATACAAATTATACTTTAATTTTCTTAGGATGGAAAAAATGTGTTCTCTCAATGAGACATAATAGACTTTCACCTATGATACTTACTCTATGGATTGATTTCCGTATATGTATTGAATTGTGATTGATATGAAAGATATTCATAGGGAACTCTCAATTTGTATAAGTACCAGGAGCCTACTTTGATTTTATGGGCATCTTAACATATCATATAAAATGAATATATCCATGAAACACACTAGCATTGAAACTTTAACAAACTATTGCACACCTTTAGAGGACACACACAAAAAGATAAATGCAAGTTGCAATATGATTGAAAATAAAAACTTGTTTTGCATGTATTTGTCAAATTACCTAAAGTTCTAGAAATAAGCAAAGGTTAGAATGACAATCACTTATAAATTAGATAATTTTCATAAAGATTCAAAAACTATTTCAAACATACAAGTGAATATTGTTATTTAATGCTACTTGTTGGCAAACAATGTATCTAATAGAGGATACATTTATTACATGGTATTAGAGCAATAAGATTCTTAGACCTATGAAAAATGGTATGTAATAAGAAACTCTAAGAGGTACAAGTAAAATTTCTCTGAGCAATGTCATGGAAGTGAAACGACTCCACTTCAAATATAGGTTATAAACTTTAAAGCTTCCTAAATTCTAGGTCACTGCAAAATTATTGCTAACGTTGGCCCTCACCTGTAGATAAGATAAATTGTACATGCTCCCTTTGTGTGATAAAAGATAATGATCTGTGTGTTAACTTCCATACATGAATTTGCAGATTGCATTTCATTTGATAGAGTGTTTGTAGTTCTTCTCTAGTCTAATTATTCTTGAGAAACTAAACATATTTCCCTTGAAAATTACAAGAAAATATATTAACCTTGATGTCCTAAAAGTATCATGTAGCCTCACATAACATGATTATGTAATACTAAGGAATAAATGAAGACACCATCCAACAAATCATATAGATGCAGGTAAAAAGAAGAAGGCAAGTAGATCATCAAACCACAAGAAACTAATTTACCGACTTATAGTAAGCCAACTCCATGTTTATCATTTATATGATTTACAATAGACTTTGAATAATACAAATTATAATTTAATTTCCTTCGGATGAAAAAAATGTGTTCTCTCAACAATATAGAGTAGATTTTGACAATGATAGTTAGTTTGTTGGATTGATTTCCATATATGCATTGAAATTTGATTAATATGAAAGATATGCCTAGGGAACCCTCAATTTGTATAAGTACCAACAACCTAGTTTGATTTTATGGGCATATTAACATATCATATAAAATGAATATATCCATGAAATACACTAGCATTGGAACTTTAAAAGACGATTTTGCACCTTTAGAGGACAAGCATATAAAGATAAATGCAAGTTGAATATGCCTAAAAATAAAAACATGGCTTGCATGTATCTGTCAAATTATCTAAAGTTATGGAAATAATCAAAGTTTAGAATGATAATATCTTAGAGATTAGATCAATTTCATGAATATTAAAAGACTGTTTCAAAACACACAAGTGAAGATTATTATTTAATGTTGATTGTCTGGAAACAATGTATTGGAAAACACTGTATTTGATAGAGGATAAATTTCCGACATAGTATTAGAGTGATATGATTCTCAAACCTCTAAAAAATGGTAGGTAAGAAGACATTTTGAGAGATATGGAAAAATTTTCTCTAAACAATATGATGGAAGTGAAAAGGCTCCACTTTTGATATAGGTTATAAACTTTAAAGCTTCCTAAATTATAGGTCACTACAAAATTATTGCTAAGGATAACCCTCACCCATATATTATAGTCCATCACATATCTAATCCAAAAAGGATCCAGAGAAGACTAAGGACAACTCAGAATTTGTAGAAGCACCTCAGGAAGCTCAGAATGGCCTCAGCAGACAGAGAAAGGGCAAAAATTCAAAGTCCTCAAAACTCAGTGAAATTGGCATCATCACAAAGAGCGTGTCGTAAGATTTCCAATGGTGTAACCAGCTCGTCAAACGGAGTTATGAATCAAAAGATATTCGTGGTCAAATTTTTGGTCAACCTAGCCCAGTCAACAAGGATGAGTCAACATCCGTACTGCTGACATCAACATTAGTATGGATGATGTCATCATCCATAAAGGGTACATGGAACATGTAGAGGGTGTCATGTGTCATGCTGATGTTAGCATGATGATGTGGCAACACCAGAGGTTGCCACATGTCACTCGATTTTGGACTTTTCCAGTCAGTCCATGGACCAATGGGAAAGTGCCACATGTTAGTCTGTACAACCACGTGGCAGACCGTATAGCCACCCGACAGATGATGTGGCAGGATGATGTGGTAGAGGTGACGTGGCATGTTCATGCAGTAAGGTGACGTGGGCCAATGAATGGCCGCCATGTGGCCCAGTCATGGGTTTCCACGTGGCAGCGGGAAAATTCCCAAGGATGCCCAACAATCGAAATTCAAAATTGGAAAAGGGTTTGGTTGGCGCCAACCCCCCGGTCCGCCAAATATATAACACAATCCGCCAAAAGTTCACTTCCAGATCTGTCGGGATCAACCATGTTAAAAACCATACTCCAATGTTAGCACGAGCTCAAACAATAAACATATATATATAGCCCACAATGTATTAAAATGGAGGTCCAAGGGCTTGACCCCGAAACCTCCTCCAACAAAGTG
Source organism: Picea mariana (assembly GCA_032191745.1). Taxonomy (NCBI): domain Eukaryota; kingdom Viridiplantae; phylum Streptophyta; class Pinopsida; order Pinales; family Pinaceae; genus Picea; species Picea mariana. The sequence continues at coordinate 286,454 of JASDQU010103684.1, forward strand.
CCTTAATATATATCCACCAACCAACAAGCCAAATGACCTCGTTGGTAAATTCACCCCCAATTTTATTTAAAAATTGTTTTTTTCCAGAGCACGAGGGTCAGACTAGGGCGTGTGGACGTATAGATGGGGGCACAAAAAATGAGAAGTTTTCCCATGAATTTATTGCAGGCACATGCACAGAAACCGAGACAAATTTTCTCTTGAGGATTTAGAGGATCCATAGTATTGATTATCGAAGGTCGATGTTTCGAGTCCATATCAAGACCCATCATCAGGACATCTAAGCCTGGGTAAAGATAAAATTGAACAACGTAGATAAATAGTGAATTACCGAGAGGTAGAGAAGTCTGAAGTCTAGGGTCGGCTCTGAATTTTTTTAGAAGTGTTTTAAATTAAAGAGATTAGGGTTTTAATAAATTACTAATTAAATAGTAAGGTTTATAGTTGATTTAATGCAATTTTAATAAAGTAGTTGTATTAATGTAATGATAATTAATTGATTATTAATAGTAATAATTTATTAATTGTATTAAGTGTTATTAATGTAATGATAATAATTTTCATTACATTAATAGTACGAATTTTCTCATGGGCCTGAAAGTGTTAGACTCATATCGAGGTATGTAGACAATCATTTTTTGGTAATTCGACACCACGAATTCAATGTTGTTGTTTGTTTTCTGATCTGAGCAAAGCTTCTGTAGCTTAACTCCAGAATGAGGTATACTTATGTATTTTTCCAAATTCTTTTGTTGAGTTAATAAAAATGCCTATCCATTTGAGAGCAGACTCAGAGACGTAGTCCACCAGGGACAAACCCCGTTATCATTTTTTTTTTGTGTTTAGATCTGATGCATATGTCTCTTCATTATTTATGGTGCACTTCATTTTGTGCTCATTTAATACAATTCTTTAATAAGTCACATCGATGAAAAGATCCCAGATCAATCTCCCTTTGTGTGATAATAGATAGTGATTTCAATATTAACTTCCATACATGAATCTATGGATTGCATTTCATTTGATAGAGTGTATGTAGTTATTATCTAGTCTAAGTATTCTTAAGAAACTAAACATATTTCCCTTACAAATTACAAGCAGACATATTAACCATGATGTCTTGAAAGTATCACAAAACCTAAACACATGATTATGGTAATTCCAAGGAATAAATGAAGACACCTTCCAACAAAGTATATATACGTGAGTGAAAAGGAGAAGGTAACCTCATCAAATCATGAGAAACTAATTTATCTATTTACAGTAAACCAACTCCATGTTTAACATTTACACGAATTCCTACCTGCTTTGAAGAATACAAATTATACTTTAATTTCCTTAGGATGAAAATAATATGTTCTCTCAACAATATAGAATAGAATTTCACTAGTGATATCCAACTTGTCGAATTGATTTCCACATATGCATTGAACTTTGATTGATATGAAAGATGTGCCTAGGGAACTCTCAATTTGTATAAGTACCAGGAGCCTAGTTTGATTATATGGGCATATTAACATAGCATATTAAATGAATATATCCATGAAACACACTAGCATTGAAACTTTAACAAACTATTACATACCTTTAGAAGACAAGCGCAAAAAGATAAATACAAGTTGCAATATGCTTGAAAATAAAAACCTATTTTGCAGTATCTGTCAAATTACCTAAAGTTATGGAAAGAAGCAAGGTTTAGAATGCCAATATCTTAGAGATTATATAAATTTCAAAAATATTGAAAAACTATTTCAAAGCATACAAGTGAACATTGTTATTTAATGATAATTGTCTAGCAAACAATGTATCTCAAAGGGTATAAATTTACTACATGGTATTAGAGTGGTACAATTCTCGGACCTATCAAAAATGGTAGGTAAGAAGAAACTTTGAGAGATATGGGTAGAGATTGATTTAAGGTGGTATAATACATAATGGCATACAAGATAATTGTTTTTTGTTTGAAGAGATCCCTGTCACACAAGTTGTAGGTTGGAAAAAGCATGACCCAACCACCAAATGACAATAACTAGGAGGCCATCTACCCATTGTCACCTCAGGCAGGTGTCCCCGTCAATTCAGAGGTGAGGTAGTCACCTCAAGGGGGGAATCCCGGTGACCCTAGGGGGAATGAGATGAAAAAGGATAAAGACAAAGAAGATGTCCCTAGATGTCAAATCTAAATGGTATGAAGGTATTGGAAAGGAGTCTTGGGAAGGTACAAGGGTTTCCAAGTTTGTTGAGTAACCCACAAATGGTGAAAAGCAAATGCCTGAAACATAAGAAAACAAGCATATATTGCAATATAATCAATTGGTCAACAAAGATAAGCTTGTTGTCCGTAATAGAAAACGTTAGTAACAATGTATATCAACAATAAAATGGCATCATAAGCTACAATATAAATGATAGAAATCAAGTGAAAGATACAAGAGAAAAGACTAGCTAATTATTAGTAAAACTCAAGATTAAAGACCAGGATACTAGAATGAAAAGAAAAGGATATTGTAAAAACTTTATGCAGAAAATTATATCAGACTTATGGATGTAACAATCAATGTGTTACAACAAGAAAATCAACCATTAAAACTCCTCCAAACTTTACCAAAAATTGCGCTAGAGAAAGTAGGACAAGTGTGCAAACTTTGGGAAATTTCTAATGGTTGATTAGAGAGTTATTCAAGCAAATAGATTAGGGTTTTTGCATTCCTAATGGATGAATATTAAAATTTGTAACAAAAGAAAGAACTATCCCTTTCATGGGGATGCCCTAGTGGCTGCAAGGTGCTTTAAGCTCAAGGAACACAATCCAAGTTGCAAAAAGTAAATATGACAATAAATTGTGTTTCCCAATGCAATATTGTGTTTCTCCAATGAAAGATTAGTGCCTTTAGTTATGGGCTAATGGGGTCAAAAAGAGAGAGTTAGGATTACTAAACCCTTGGGGGTGTAAATCCTCTTACTTCCCAAGGTAAGTAACCTAGCTAGGGTTTAAAGATGAGAGGTGTAAATCCTCTCACTTCCTCAATAAAACCATTGCCAAATAACTATAAAAGATTGATAATTATGGTGGAAACTAGGATAGGGGTGTATATCCTTATAATCCCTATATAGCCTTGGCCAAAACAACCTCAACTTGAAGTACAAATGATAATAAAAAAGTAGAAACCATACCATTCAAGAAAAATCCTTTAACATGGCAAAGTAAACCTCCACAATAGAAAAAGAACACTAGCAAATTTGGGTCATTTTGCGACGGTTATTTCGACGCTCTTGTGACATTATGTCGTGGATATTGAGACGAATATTGAATCTCTCAAACATCATTTCATGTCACATGGCAAGTTATACCAACTTGAATTAACGTCGCAAGAGTGACGACCGTAAGGAACTTCTCACAATTGTGACAAAAATTGAAATATCGTCGCCAATACAACTAAGTGAAGAATTCGTCGAAAGAGAGACACAGTAGGGAAATCGTCACACACTCGACAATATAGGAAAAATAAGTGAAACCATTGAGATGAATTGAATATCAAAATGTCCATCGCTATTGCGACGACAACATGGTATATAGTGACGATTTCGCTATACAAATTTTGTGGTTTATATAGCAAATTCGTCGCAGGATTTCTATTGTGCGTCAAAATGGAGATGAAAACTTTCATGGTCCATATAGAAAATTCATCGCAAGATTTCTATTGTGCGTCAACATTGCGACGACAACTTTCATGGTTTATATAGCAAATTGAGTGCAAGATTTCTGTTATACGTCGAAATTGTGACGACAACTTTCGTGATTTATATAACAAATTTGTCTCATGATTTCTATTGTGTGTCAAAATTGCGACGACCACTTTCTTGGTTTATATAGAAAATTCATTGCAGGATTTCTGTTGTGCATTGAAATTGCGACGAAAACTATTTATTTAAAAAAAAATTAAAAATTTATTTTTGGTCAAAATAAATAAAATTTTATTTTTGAGCAAAAAAATAAAATTTTATTTTTGAAGATAGGGGGCATGTATTGGAAGAATATTATAGGCTATGAAGTTCATTATATTATGAAAACATTTCACAAAGGGAAATTCTTTGAAGTAAATAAGGTATGGGTAGATCACTCTGCATGTGATCAAGCACCATCTAGTTTTGATTTCAAGAGTACAAATATGGAGTGTCACATCCAATCAAAGGTTACCCTCATATATTTATAGTTAGTCTCTCAATTCATCTCAATAGGCCCTCATCTATATTCAAAAATTCAAGTATGCTATAATAGAGAATGCCTTTTTTTTGAAAGAATTATCTAAAGGTCTTATTTTCACATTCAAGGGGGCATTAACCTAGGAGGAATAATGCTCCATTAAATTGGGTTTTTTCATGGTTATACTAAGACATCTAGAGAAGATGTCTTGTCCAATAAAGACAAGTTCTAGTTGTAGAATCCCTTAACATAGTGAAAAGAACATATTTTGATGAATGTTTGGCATAGGAGAAATTCAATGAGTCAACCAAAAGATATATATGTAACAATATATATTTGATACAGATCATATGTTATAAAAATAGATAACATATACATATCAAATATATTTTTATGTGTGATCTTTACTAAACATATAAGTTGTAAGGTTGGCCAAGCTCATCACGAGAGACATTGAAAAATAAAGGCTTCTCTATTCTACTCAGAATTTTTAGGATTTTTATGGCTCCCTAAGAAGGTTTGTCTATAGATGCATTCATGGATTTTCATCACAATTGGTTTTATTAATCTTTAAATACTATCCACATTCCAAATCTTGTGGGAATATTTAAAATTAAGGGCCATTCCATTTATTGGGAATATTTAGAAATATCATTTTAAGTCCAAAGCTTGTGGGAATCTAGTTGGGCAAGGCCATTGTCTTCTTATTTGTTTAATGATTTATACACAAGTCTAATTTCCTTGCAAACTTACCTTTCTAACATTATTTTTTATGACTACATGAGAAATAGTTCACATTTGGGAAAAAAATCAATGTCATAGAACGTTTATCCATCTTAATTTTTAAACTACATGTTGGAGGGTGAATTATCCATGACAAACACACATGTTTTTAAATGGCATGTTGCAGGGGGGATCACAACATCCCCTCTTTACCTACCAACCAAAAAAATCTTGAATCTTTGTTGAGAATCACAACACCCTTTCTTTACCCATCAACTAACCAAACCTAGTTAACATGGGATATTATTTAATTATATATTATGTATATAAACACCTTTTTTTTTCTAGCAATAGAATTAAATTTGGATACTACAACGAGTTTGAGACTAGCATTGGAGAGTGAGGAGTTTTACCTTTGGTCAATGTTCGTATCTCATGGACTTCATCTACTACTTTGATCAAGTTCCAATTCCATTTCCATTGGTTGACCTCTATTAAAAGACCAAAAGGAGATTTCTATTTATATTATCTCTAGTCATTGAAAGCATACAAGTTGATATTTGAAAGAGAACTAAAAAATACAAGGACATATGACAGGATGTAATTTATATGTCTAATGAGGTCACCCTTTTGCAACTATTCAAAATAATGGGAGGATAAATTGAAACTTTTTGCTTCAAATATGGAAGGAATCATTTCGGATTGATGAAATCGTAGATATCAAATGCTAACATTACATAATCCAAGTGCAGTAGGGGTATTTGAGAGTGTTGAATCCATTTTTCTAGTAAAAACAAAAAATTCATCAATCCAAAATTACAATTTCAACAAAGATCGCTTATACAAAATCTAGTGAGGGAAAATCACAAAAAGTCAAAATCATTTAACATTTATCCTTCTTCTATAATTCAGTAGCCTCTAATTTACCACATGTTGAACTTGAAATATCCTTGTTATTGGAAGGTGTTAGCGTCGGAAGTCACTCCTGGATTGATAGCAGGAGCAGAGCCCGACGCCCATCAGTTTTATGTCACGGTGGTTTAAAGAATGGGTGATCGAATGGAAGCCAACTCGAAACAATATCGTTCCAACTCTTAAACTAGGCTAGGCATGCATGGGTGAGTGAGGTCTTATATAAACTTCAAACAGTGAGTTGTAGTATATGGTGAAACAGGCAGAAGACTTATATAAGAAAGAAGCAGAGGTCTGGTACTAACATCGGGTTACTAACAGACTGCAGAAGAAGACGTTCGAAGGCAATTCAAACACAAAAACCAGAGAATACAATCATGCACAATGAACCTTTCATCATATCATAACTGCAACGATTCGTGAGAATCAGTCAATCACAAACTCTCTGGTATGAGAGGAAAACATAGACGGGATAGGAAAACTGTTTGTCATAAAACAAGAAATCTCAAATACAAATGCATACCTAGAAAACTAGAATATCTGTTAAAACCTTACAGTAGGGAGCTCTGCTCTACCATCGATCCTTACAAAAATGGCAAAAACGCCTACATATACTCAAAAAACCACCACAGCAGCAAAAACAAGATGCTGCATTAAATAATTGCATCTGCATGGCTTCTGGCAGTCTGCCCATGCAGACTCAGGACGATCGTGCGCCCATGACAGATGCCATCTTAACTGCACATGGCTCCAGAAAAGGGAGTAGCTGAGCCATTTAAATGTCGAGCTAGCGTGTTTAGACCTCCTCCGGCTGGTCGCGAAATCGGGCCTGGCTTCTCTGGAAGAATGGGTACACAGGACCCTCTTGAACAGACTGCTAGTCAGACCCTCCATGCCTTGCAATTAATGATTGAGGCGAGGCCTCAACCACCCTCTCTTTTCTTCATTCATTGCTGAGCCGAAGCGGCTCTTTGGATCCCCAAGTGGAATCTCTGATGAAAACCCGACCCATTCCACAGGTCTCTTCTTCTTTCCTCACAGTCTCCTATATTTCACCATGACTTTTCCCCGACTCTGTATCTGGTTTCGAGGTTTCGCGTTCCCCATTGTCAAGAGTTCTTGACCCTTTGAATTCCCGATCATCGATTCTCCGATGAGCGCTCTTTTATCCTTAGCCCCTCCTGGCTAGGCTCAGGTCCATACGACCATCTCTCATAAGACCGCAGCCCTATACCTCCGTCGTAGTTTTGGCACTTGCAATGTCATAATGCGCATGTCTCCATGACTCGTGATTCCCCGAGTCGCAACACACCTTTTTCCACTATGGCCCTCCTGGCTTAGCCCTGGCCAACGTGACCGTCACCCATGACTATGACCTTACCCCGTCGGTGTTTCGGACTTTTCGATGCCAAAAAGCATAAGTCCACGGGACTCGCGATATGTCGAATCCCAATTTTGCCTGCCACCTGTCCTTTTCTCACGTGACCTCTTCTGGGGTCCACCTTCGTCACGAGCGGGAAATCGCGTATCGCGATTCTGTAATGCACAAAACTCTCGCTCTCGGGATCTCCGATATCTCGATGGCTTCAACTCCGATGGACGCTTCCCTGTCGGGACCCTCCTCAATAACGTTGATCTCTTGCCACACGTCCTTTCCAGATGGACGGTCCCTATTGACTCTCAGAGATTCAGGACTTTCGCTATCTTCTTTCTATTTCTTGTCCCAAGACAAGAAATATCGCTAACATTAGGCTCCATGGGGGATAGAGTCGTCCCTGCGATGCTCTAAGAACTCATTCCACAGCTTCAGTGCCTTGCTGTTGGGCTATGGAGTCATGCTGAAAACATCCCACTGCTGAAAATA
>JASDQU010103684.1:316299-330846 GCA_032191745.1 Picea mariana
TATGTCCCTTTCCCATAATGATGATGTCATCTTATTACATGATTCCTTGATCACATGTATAGACTAGGTATTGAATATATTAATCTTGCTTGTACTTCGATTGGTTTGTACTGTTGTGATTGGACGACACAAGAGCATCGAAGCAAAGCGAGGAAAAACAGAGATTAAAGGAGAGCATTCATAAGGTATGTCCACCATCCATGTCTCTTAGTTCATTCAATAGTCTAGATCTAGGGAAAGAGTAGTATTCTGTCACGTTTTGTTCCAGATCCAGGTGGATCTAGGGAGATTGGTCTGTGTCCGCACTCACGAATTTATCCTGAAACAGTAGTTGTCAACTGGGTGGAGGTCAATCTTATCGAAAAATCGGGTTTCTTGGAGGCGAGGGAACCGTTGCATCAAACACTGCGATATCGCGATACGCGATATCCCGACACCAAGAGTGTGGGGCCATAGAAGTCGATGGAGGACAAGTGGCAGGATTTCGAACCGTTGAGAGGTCAATGGCCATGAGCCATCGGGGATCGGAGAATTGCGAGTCCAGAGGATGCATGCACATTGACGTCGCAAACCCTTAAACCCTGATGGAAAGCTATATGGATGCGGTCATATGGTAGTAGGTCACATGGACCATTGTATAGCTCGGATGGGCTAAGGGAAAAAGAGCGCTCATCGGAGAATCGGTGAGCGGGAGTTCAAAGGGTCAAGAAATCTTGACAACGGGGAAAATGAAACCCCGAAACCTGATACAGAGTCGGGGAAAAGTCACGGTGAAGTACAAGAGACCATGAGGAAAGAAGAAGAGACATGTGGACTGGGTCGGGTTTTCATCAGGGATTCCACTCGGGGATCTAAAGAGCCGCTTCGGCTCAGCAGAAAAAGAGAAAGAGGGTGGGTGAAGCCTCGCATCACCCATTTATTGTAGAGTATGGAGGTCCCGACTGAAATTTACCCAGGAGGGTCCCTTGTACCATTTCTCTTCAGGAAATCCACGTCGAGTCTCCAACTCACCAGAGGAACTTGCACACGCCAGTTCAATATTCAAAGGGCTCAGCTACCCTCTGGTGTGAGCCATACTGAATTAAGGAGGCGTATGATAGAGGAGCAGAGGACAGATTTGATTGAGGCAGACTGACAACCCATCCTGATAGAGAAGCTCCTCAACGTCAAGCATTGAATTCATGATATGATCGCGCCTTCAGCGCCTGAGTTAGTTCCAAGTATATGTAGGTATTTTCGCCATTTTGTAAAGGATCAATGGTTGAGCAGAGCTCCCTACTGTAATGTTTTAAAAACTATTCTAGCTTTTAGCTTATGCATCTGTATATGAGATTTCTTGTTTTATGACAGACAGTTCTTCTTACTCCATCTAATTTTCATCTCATGCTAAGAGAGTTCGTGATTGACTAAGTCACGCGAGTTATTGTGGTTATGTTATGATAAAAGATTTATTGTTGCATTGCTGCATTCTCTGGCTTTGCGTTTGAATGTAATATGATATCGCATTTGGACATTTTATTCCTCAGTCTGTTAGAAACCTGTTTTTTATAACAGACCTCCGCTTTTCTCTTGTACAAGTCTTCTGCCTATTCACCCTTTACTACAGCTCACTAGCTGAAGTTAGGATTCCAGACCTCCTTTGTTCTTTACGTACCAAACCCAGTCTCTGAGTTAGAGTGACATCTCCCCGAGTCTCTGTCCATTTGATCACCCATAAAAACCACTGTGACATAAAACTGATGGGCATCGGGCTCTACTCCTGCAAGCAATCCAGGAGTGACTTCCATCGCCAACACCTCTTTTAAGTTTTGTTGTACCTTTCTTACAGTACTCTCCATTTCCTGGATAATTACTAGTCCAACCATGATTCTGTCAATTGGGTTATCCCAGCTAATTGGTGTCATACACTTTCTTCCATACAATATCTCGAAGGGGATCATTTTAGCCAAAGTTTGGTACCCATTGTTGTATGCAAATTCTACCAAGTGGAGGTAATCTTCCCACTTGCTTGGTTTTGTTCTTACATACATGTTGACCATATCTTCTACGATTTGGTTTGTTCATTCAGTCTGTCCATCCGTTTGTGGATGATAACTCGTGTTGAAATTCAAGTTAGTATTTATCCCTACAAACAATTCTTTCCAAAAAGAAGATGTAAATTTTACGTCTCTATCCGAAATCACCATTTTAGGAATACCATGCAGCCTAAAAATTTCTTTCATGAATATTTCAGCGATGTTAATAGCTTTAAAAGTAGACTTTACATGAATAAAGTGTGCAGACTTACTAATTTTATCGATTACCACCATAATAGAATCATTTTGTTTCTGAGTTCTAGGAAAACTTGTAATAAAGTCCAGTGATATAGTCTCCCATTTCCATTATGGCACTGGTAATGGTTGCAACAGGTCGGTTGGATGCTGGTGTTCGACATTTACTTGTTAACAATCCTGAAACTTAGCTAAGTATTATGTTGTTTCACCCTTCATATTAGGCCAATAAAATAAATTTCTCAGAGTTGTTATCGTTTTCTAGTATCCTGGATGACCAGAATATGGTTTCTTATGCACTTCATCCAAGACTGTTAACTTTAATTTTGTCGAATCTGGTATGTATATCCTGTTTTTAAACTGTAGTAAACCATTGTTGTCCAAACTCATGTCTGTTTTGTCTAAATTTTCTGTAGTGTTTTGTAATTCTTCCACTGTCTTAGTGTAATTTTCGTTGTTATTACCTGCAATCTTTATCCTCTATTCAAGATCGCTTTCTACACTGCTAATGTTTATTTCAAACAACCCATGAACTCTTCTGCTTAAAGCATTAGCTACTTTATTTTACTTACCCTTGATATGTCTTACCTCAAAATCAAATTCGCTCAAGAAGGCTAGCCATCTTGCTTGCCTTGCATTAAGGTCCGACTGACTAAACAAATATTTCACACCGCTATTATTTGTCAATAATAGGAATCTTTTGCCCATTATGTAGTGCCACCACATTTTTAAGGCGTGTATTACCATTGCCAATTCTAAGTCATGAGTGACGTAGTTTCTCTCGTGTTCCTTTAGTTTCCGAGACTCATAAGAATTCACGTGCCCTTCTTGAGTTAGGACACCACCTAGTCCTTCTTTACTTGCATCTACACATACGGTGAAATCTTTATCGGGATCTGCTACATTTAAAATGGGTGCGGTTGTTAACAATTCCTTTAACTTATTAAAATTGTCTTGACACTTCTTTGACCAGTTAAACTTGGTCCCTTACTTTTGTAAAGATGTGATAGGGTAAGAAATATTGCAAAATCCCTCTATAAATCTATGATAATATCTGGTGATTCCCATGAATGACCGGATATCCGCTACATCCTTTGGCACCATCCATTCCATGATGGCCCTTATTTTCTCAAGATTGACTGTAATACCTTCTACAGATATTACATCTCCTAGGTACTGTATTTTCTTCTGATAGAAATCACAGTTATCAAATTTAGCATACAGTTTGTGCTTCCTTAATTTTTTTAGAACTATTCTTAAGTGTTCTTTGTGTTCTTCTTCTGTTTTAGAATATACCAGAATATCATCAATAAATACCAGTATAAATTTGTCCAAGTACTGACTAAAAATACTATTCATTAAACAATGAACGTGGTTGGCGCATTAGTGAGTTTGAAAGGTATAACCATAAATTCATAATGTTTATATCTTGTTCAAAAAGTTGTTTTACTTATGTCTTCATCTTTTATCCTAACCTGGTGATAACCAAATCATAAGTCCAATTTCAAGAAAATCTTAGCCCCACTTGATCGAACAAATAATTTATCCTAGGTAAGGGGTACTTTTTCGTAATAGTCATCTTGTTTAATTGTCTGTAATCGATGCATAATCTCATAGTTTCATATTTCTTTTTCACATAGAGGACTGGTGCTCCCCATGGGGAAACACTTGGTCTGATATACTCTTTGTCCAATAATTCCTGTAGTTGAATTTTTAGTTCTGTGAATTCTGACAAACTCATTTGGTAAGGTGCTTTAGAGATAGGGGTTGAACCAAGTAGTAGGTCGATAGAAAAGTCTATCTCCCTTCTAGAGGATAATTCAGGTATTTCATCAACAAAGAAGTCTCTGAAATCATGCAGCACAACAAAATCCTCCAAGTTGGGTTTATTTTCTTTTTCTAACAGATTTGTTACTTGGAGGGCATAAACTTGACAACCCTTTCCCATGCATTTCTTGAATTTCATTGTTGAGATCTATCTAATTGAGATTGGTTTTTGTATACCTTGAACTATCCTAACCGTGTCATTTTTGTCTTTATACTTGAGTGATTTTTCGTAACAATCTAGCACTACTTTATGCTTTTCTAACCAATCCATTCCACTAATTACATCATAAGATACTAGTGGTAGAATGTTCAGATTTGTCCTTATGTTTTGACCACCTAAGATGAACTCATAATCAAAAATAAAGTCAACCACTTTCCATTTAGTTCCTGTTGCTAGTTGTACCAGCCACAATTTTGTGTGTCTCATTTTCTTAATTTTATTTGACTCTACTACACCAGGAGTGATATAACTTAACCTAGCTCCAGGATCAATTAAAATATAAAATCGAGTGTTATTGATTTTACTTTCAATTTTAACCACAAAGGACTAGTGGTCATCTTTTCTACCATCCACGACTGCATTTATCCGATGCAAGATTCTGCCCACATCTCTCGCCGTTGAGGCTTCCTGCAAATTGTGAACAACAGTTCTGGTTGATGAATTTAAATATGGACAATTCCTCCTTAGACGAGTTTCTCCACATTCCCAGCTCTTTAATGGTTCGCGGGGGCTGTCACCAAACTTCTTTGTTCCCAAATTTATCGGTTTACTGTCATGTTGCGTATTTGGATTGTTGGAGTGAAAATCATTTTTTGGAAATCTTTTTGCTATAGTCCAATAAGTAGTTGGCTGGTATTCCTTCTATTGTTGGTTCATTCGGTCTTGTTTCTTATCCTTCCAAGCTTTGGGAAATTTCGCCCACTGTTTGTATTGGTCGTAACACATTCAAGCTTTCCTGAATACTTCACTCTAGGACTTGGGGTTATCAAACTCGATTCTTTCCTTGTAAGACTGTGGTAAACAACTGAGGAACCATTGGATTTTTACTTTGTCCTCCTGGATATAAGGTACGAACCTTAGTAATTCCAGTAATTTGTTTATCATATCCTACATAGCCACTTGACCAAGTCGTAGCTCATAAAATTCTTTGGTTTTTCTTTCATAGTAACTTTCAAATAGGTATTGTTTTTTGAAAGATTTCTTAAAGTCTGACCATTCCATCTGTTTCTCGATTAGGCCCTTGGCCAATTCCAGATCTTACAACCAAATGTTGGCTGATGCAGGAGCATCGCCAACGTCAAGCGAGTGTGGGGCAAGTGCAACACATTTTGAGCACATGATAAATTGTTTAAAACTTTTGAAGATTGGATGCACCAAACTTAAATGTGATAGTTAAGGAGAGGCGTACTTATATATTGTAAAATACCTTGAAAGATCCACTCTCGTCCATAGTAGGTAGAAAGCATTTATGTTAGTAGGTAGCTTTGAATTCTCTGATGAGATAGTTTTAGGAGTGAAGGGAAAATGAATATAGACACCCTCATTGTGTAATTGTAACATAAAAGGATAGAAGGAGGAAGCATCAGAAGAGAGCATAGAAGAGAAGCAGAGAGTTTTGTAGCAGACCCCGTGTATAGAAGTTCTAAATTAATACAAAGAAGTTGTGATTCAGACTCATGGTGTCCATATATTCTCTATGTATGCATCTTTGAATGTTATGCTTATGAATGTTTTATTCTTTCTGTCATGCAATTGCTTGTATGCTATGTATGAATGATTTCTTGTTGAATGTTTGAAATCTGAGAGGAAAGGGGAATGAAATGAGTTTCAATTGTTTCTCTATCTGAGCAAGAGTTCCTGTAAGGAGTATAGTTGAATTGTCCGCAAGGAGTGTGTTGACAAAAGGTTCAGAGGTTCGTCTCTGAAAGCTCATGAGAGATAGCATTTGTTCTCATATTCACACAAGAGATATAGTCAGTCACAGAAGTCGTGCAAGGTGTGCATAGACCAAGATTGAATCCAGGGATTGAAACCTAAGGAGTTATTGGGAGACCGTTGTTGTAGAGTGTGTGCAAGGTCGAAGAGCATTCAGCACTTCAAGTGTTTGGAGGTTGCCGCAAGGAGTGCATGCAAGGGTATTCTTTAAGACTCGAAGTTGTGAGAAAGCTCAGGAAGGATAAAGCCTTTGGAACTATTGAAGGCATTGAAGTTTTGTGTCACAAGTGGGTAAATCCAAGGGAAGAATCCTTGGTTCACTTCGTAGGAATCGTCAAGGGAAAGAAATAGATGGTTAGAATCCTGTGTAGAGGATTAGTGAAATCTCGCCAACCATCCGATTTGACAAAGAAACGAGGAGGTTACGGTTGCGTCCAGAATTCAAGCTCAGGAGATCGTGATCCATTGGATATTCACATAGATACTCATCAGCCATCTGATCTGATAGGAGTTGCATAGGGTTTAAACCCTATCGAGCCGAGCAAAGGTCCCGAAAGGTGTTAGGATATCGAGGCGTCGAAGTTTGGGATATCGGAAGTTTCGTGGACAAGGGATCAGGTAAATCAATAGTGAAAACCCCGATACAAATCAGAACCATCCATCTGTTGGCACAGGTGGCAGTAATCAAGAACCATCGGCATATCAAAAGTCTTGAGATCAAGAGTCAGAGACCTTTTGATCCCCGAAAACAGTGAAAGGATCACAGTCGTAGGATCTCAGGAAGGACACGTGTCGTGTGATCATCCAAATTGGAGATTCAGTCATTGGGACTCACATAAGTGAGTGTTTTGGCTTTGCAGTTGGTGAAGTCTAATGTTTGATCTGAACCATCCATTCATTTGGGACACGTGTTGGAAATCCGAAGAGGATGGGGTTCGGTGTTTCACGGATCTTGAAGACAGGAAACACTCACTTCAGAATTGTGAAGTCTGAAATCCCGAAAGGAGGAAAGCTCTGTTATGGGGCCCAGCTAACGTCATCTTGACATAACGGGGAATCAGGAATTTCCATGGTGAAAACCCCGAAGCAAACAAGGACTATCCATCTTCGAGGACGCGTGGCAACAATCGTGAATTTCGAGAAAAGTCCCGAAAGAGAAGTCATATCGGGAAATCGAGATTCGATAGATCGAGAGTCTCAAAGACAAATACATTTCGGCATTGGAAACCCTGAAGTCCCGAGGGAGATCCAAAGTCATCAATTTAGTAAATGACCATGGCTGTTGATTGTATTTACAGTGAAAGGGCTTCCTAGTGACGTCATATCGGGATTCGGAGAATCGGGGATCCAGAGGACAAGAGGTCACATACATTTCGACATCAGAAACCCTGAAATCCTGAAAGGTGGTAGGACCGCAGTCATATAAAAGGAGGTCATGTGGACCACGAGTCCAGCCCAGAGAGCTAACTGAATTTAGAGCATATAGGGATAGTGGAGATCGGGAAATCGGGAAACAAAAGGTTGTGACATTAGGATTTTGAAACCCCAAATCCTGAATTTTTATTTTCCTGTCGTGAAGAGAACAACAATTGGTCCTAGAGGCTGCGATGAGCATAAAAGACCTATGGGTCAATTTTAAAGGAGATTCCAGTGGAGAATCGAAGGAGCCACTCCAGCTCGAGGCTAAAATTAGAACGATCCTTGAAGACCGGGAGGTCAGTGAAGAGACCTTTGTTGAGGCAGAGGGCGCGTCTGCGTCAAGTTTGGTATCAGAGCACAGAAAGGATTCTTTGCTTTCTGTAGTAAGGAAAAGGAAATTTTCACCATGCCACCTAGAAGAAGAGACATCCAAACACCCGATCCTCCAGAGGAAAGGGAAATACCAAGAAGAAGAAGTAGGCAAATGCCTGACCCAACAATGGCAAGAAAGATGCATGATTTACGCACCAGACTTGAGGACATGGAGACAACACAGAGATGCACAGTCGGTATTGGGGATCTTAGTGATTCTGAAAGTGAAAATGAAGTTGGACAGGAAGAAGAAGAAGTTGTAGCTGAAGATGCAGCAAATGAATGATTGATAAGAGCTGTTACAAGAATGGGTGCAAGAGCAAGAATGGACATCCCAGTTTATGAAGGAAACCTGGATGCTGAAGAGCTTCTAGATTGGATTAGAGCCCTAGACACATACTTTGACTATGAATATGTCGAGGAAGACAAGAAGGTCAAGCACACTGTCACAAGATTGAAGGGACATGCAGCATTGTGGTGGGATGAACTACAAGATGATAGACGCTACAAGGGCAAGCAAAAAATCAAGAGTTGGGATAGGATGATTGCAAAGATGAAGGAAAAATTCATCCCCAGGGATTACTAGATTACTTTGTTCAGGAGGATGCAGAACCTGAGACAGAAGTTGATGACAGTGAAAGAATACAGTGAAGAATTCTACAGGCTGAACATTAGGGCAGGTCATTGGGAAAGCAATGATGAAAAGGTTGTCAGGTACATGAATGGCTTGAGGTATGACATTCAAGATGAGATGAGCATGGTAATCATCCGAATGGTGGAAGATGCTTATTATATGGCTCTAAAGGCTGAAGAGAAGATGAGCCAAAAGCAGGGTCAAAGAGGTCGAGGCAGAAGTCAAGCCAGGGGAAAATCAGTTGTCCAAGATAAAAATCAGAAGCCCAAGGAGGACTAGAAGAAACCTCAGACTCGAATTGAGAGAGGTGGAAGCTCATGGTGAGGGTAATATGATGAATAGAGAGGATAGCATACTGAGAAGAGAGGATATTATGCTGATAATAATACTTTTCCTCATACTAGAGGTAGAGGAAGAGGAAGAGGTGGAGTGATAAAAGGCTTCACGTGTGGAAAGAGTGGACACAAATCTTATGAATGTCCAGATAAAAAGAAAGAGGGTGGAGAGACTCACATCGCCAAAGCACAAAGGTGAGATGTTGAGGTAGAAGATGTTGAAGGCGGAAGATCACCAATGATGCGAAAAGTTCTCTTAACACCAAAGAAGGAGGTGGAGAGCTCAACCCAAAGAAACATACTTTTTCAGACTGCTTGCAAAACCAAGGACAGGGTATGCAAGTTCATTGTGGATAGTGGTAGCACGGATAATATTGTTTCGACAGAGATGGTAGAAAAGATGGAGCTGGAGACGAGTGGACATCCGAGTCCATATAGAGTTTCATGGCTACAAAAGGGACATCAAGTAAATGTCACTAAACAATGTTTAGTTGAATTTAAGATAGGAGGATATACTGATAAGATACTCTGTGATGTTAGTCCTATGGATGTTTGTCATCTATTGCTGGGTAGACCATGGCAATATGACAGAAATGTGATTCATGATGGGAGGATGAACACATACACCCTAGAAAAGAATGGGAGAACTCATATGTTGCTTCCAATCAAAGATAAGAAAGTGAAACCTGAAGTAAGTAACACTGCACTTCTCATGAGTGGGAAGGAACTCCTTACCGAGGTCAAGAAGAAGGAGGAACCGTAGTTCATTGTGGTCAGGAAACCGAGAATTTTTTTGACCAGCACAAGAGTGGACGATTTACCAGAAGAGGTTCAGGAACTATTGGAAGAGTTCACTGACATAATAGTAGACGAACTACCTCGTTCGTTGCCACCAATCAGAAGTGTGACTCACCATATTGATCTCATACCTGGAGTTAGTTTTCCAAATAAATCCATGTACAGACTAATGCCACAAGAGAATGAAGAGGTCAAAAGACAAGTCCAAGATTTGTTGGGCAAAGGGTTGGTTAGAGAAAGCTTGAGCCCATGTGTTGTTCCAACAGTACTCAGTCCAAAGAAAGACGGAGGCTAGAGAATGTGTACTGATTCAAGAGCCATTAAAAAGATAACCATAAGGTATAGATTTCCATTTCCAAGGATGGATGATTTGATGGATTGCTTAAGTGGAGAAAAGTATTTTTCAAAGATTGATTTGAAAAGCGGTTATCATCAAATCTGCATGAGATAAGGTGATGAGTGGAAAACAACCTCCAAGACTAACAAAGGGTTGTATGAATGGATTGTTATGCCATTTAGCTTAACAAATGCGCCAAGTACCTTTATGAGGTTGATGAATGAAGTCCTCAAAGAATTCATCGGGAAATTTTTCATTGTGTATCTGGATGACATACTGATTTTCAGTAAGACAAAGGAAGAGCATCTGAAACACTTAGATACAGTAATGAAGAGATTACAGCAAGAGAAGCTGCTTATAAACATGAAGAAACCCTCATTCATGAAGACAGAACTCATCTATTTGGGCTTTGTTATTTATGCAGACAAATTGAGGATGGATCCAGATAAGGTGGAAGTGATCAAGAATTGGCCATCACCGAAGAACATATTTGAGGTGAGAAGTTTTCACGGATTGGCTAGTTTCTACCGGAAGTTCATTAGGAATTTCAGTGGAATTAGCATAGTGATGATGGACATAGTATATAAAAGACACAAATATTTTCACTAGACAGAAGAGGCTGAGAAGAGTTTTAATCTGTTGAAGAGGAAGATTACGGAACAACCAATTCTGGTGTTGCCGGATTTCCAAAAGACATTCCAAGTGAAATGCGATACAAGTGGATTTGCAATAGGGGCAGTCTTGAGTCAAGAGGACAGGTCGATAGCATATTTCAGCGAGAAGATGAATGAAGCAAAGGTGAAGTACTCCACATATGACAAGGAGTTCTATGCTATCATCCAGGCATTGAAGAAATGGAGGCATTACTTGATTCCCAAAGAGTTTGTCTTATACAGTGACAATCATGCACTGCATTTTGTGACTCAACAGGAAAAGTTGAATAAGAGACATGTTAAATGGGTTGAATATATGCAGAATTTCACTTTTGTGATTAAACATATTTCTGGTACAGCTAACAAAGTTGTTGATGCTTTGAGCAGGAAGTGTTTGCTATTGCAGGAGTTCAAAGTCAAAACGTTGGGTTTCGATGATCTCAGGGACATGTACAAAGATGATCCAAATTTTAAAGAGGTGTATGAAGTAGCTTAGAATCCAATTCTAAGAGACAGAAGCCAATGGATAGAATACATGATCCAGGAAGGATTATTGTTTAAAGGTAATCAGCTTTGTATTCCAAAATGCTCCATGAGGGAGAATTTACTGAAGGAGAAACACAATGGAGGATTGGCAGGACACTTTGGTCATGAAAAAACGTTCGCAAAGTTGAATGAGTCATATTTTTGGCCAGGAATGTGAGCCAACATCAAAAGATTTGTAGATAAATGCAAAATTTGTCAACATTTGAAAGGAAAGAGACAGAATGCAGGGTTTTATCAACCATTGCCCATACCTGAGAGGTTGTGGGATGAAATCAACATGGATTTTATATTGGGTTTGCCAAGAACACAAAGAGGATTTGACTCAATATTTGTGGTGGTGGATAGATTTTCCAATATGGCACACTTCATTCCATGCTAGAAAATCAGTGACGCAACTCACATTGCAAATCTGTTTTTCAAAGAAGTCATTCGACTTCACGGCTTACCAAGGAGCATAGTTTCGGATCGAGACACTAAATTTGTGGGACAATTCTGGAGAAACTTATGGAAGAAGCTGGGAACTAACTTGTCGTTCAGTTCAGCTTATCATCCTTAGACGGATGGACAAACAAAAGTGGTAAACAGAAGTCT
Source organism: Picea mariana (assembly GCA_032191745.1). Lineage (NCBI taxonomy): Eukaryota > Viridiplantae > Streptophyta > Pinopsida > Pinales > Pinaceae > Picea > Picea mariana. The sequence goes on from JASDQU010103684.1 coordinate 328,018, forward strand.
AGGAGACTTATAGAGGATCCTGGTGATAGAACACCATGGTCGATGGGACAACATATTACCACAAGTGGAGTTTTCTTATAATGATTCAATCAACAGAATTACAGGGTAGAGTCCATTTCAGATTATCTATGGCATGTAGCCGAGGGGAATTTCTGAATTGGGAGATTCAGAACAGAATGCGACTAGGAGTGCTAGTGCAGAAGATTTTGCAGAAGCGATGAAGGAACTTCACAGCCAGGTGAAGGAGCGTTTACAAAATTCAAGCCAGGAGTATAAGCGAAGAGCAGATCAACACAGGAGACAACTTCAATTTGAAGTTGGTTATTTGATTCTGGCACACCTGAGAAGGGAAAGGTTCCCAAGAGGGACATATAATAAACTAAATATGAAGAAAATCGGACCATGTAGGGTCTTGAAGAAATTTGGGACAAATGCTTATGAGATTGAATTACCCGATGGGATCGGAATTTCTCTGATATTCAATGTCTCATATTTGTACCCATACAAAGCTGAGGAAGTAGGAACAAATAATGAACATTCAGAGGTTTAGTGGCAAAAGAAGATGCTAGTTGCAGAGAAGCCGTAGATGGAAAGCATACTAGACAAAAGAATTGGCAAGGAGACTAGAAGAAAACAATACTTTGAATACTTGGTCAAATGGAAAGGACATCCAGTTGAAGATGCCATCTAGGAGAATGAAGCAGTGATTCAGAAGCATGGACAGACCGTGCAATAGCTCATGGACAGGAGCCCATGAAATTTTTCAAGCGAGGGAGTATGATGCAGGAGCATCACCAATGTCAAGCGAGCGTGGGGCAAGCGCAACACATTTTGAGCACATGATAAATTGTTTAAAACTTTTGAAGATTGGATGCGCCAAACTTAAATGTGATAGTTAAGGAGAGGCATACTTATATATTGTAAAGGACCTTGAGTTATCCGCTCTTGTCCATAGTAGGTATAAAGCATTTATGTTAGTAGGTAGCTTTGAATTCTCTGATGAGATAGTTTTAGGAGTGGAGGGAAAACGAATATAGACACCCTCATTGTGTAATTGTAACATAGAAGGATAGAAGGAGGAAGCATCAGAAGAGAGCATAGAAGAGAAGCAGAGATCTATGTAGCAGACCCCATGTACAGAAGTTCTGGATTAATACAAAGAATTTGTGATTCAGACTCATGGTGTCCATATATTCTCTGTGTATGCATCTTTGAATGTTATGCTTATGAATGTTTTACTCTTTCTATCATGCTATTGATTTTATGCTATGTATGAATGATTTCTTGTTGAATGTTTGAAATCTGAGAGGAAAGGGGAATGAAATGAGTTTCAATTGTTTCTCTATCTAAGCAAGAGTTCCTGCAAGGAGTGCAGTTGAATTTTCCGCAAGGAGTGCATTGACAAAAGGTTCAGAGGTTCGTCTCTGAAAGCTCAGGAGAGATAGCGTTTGTTCTCATATTCACACAAGAGATACAGTCAGGAACATAAGTCATGCAAGGTGTGCATATACCAAGCTTGAATCCATGGATTGAAACCTGAGAAGTTATTGAGAGACCATTACTGCAGAGCGTGTGCAAGGTTGAAGAGAATTCAACACTTCAAGTGTTTGGAGGTTGTCGCAAGGAGTGCGTGCAAGGGTCTTCTCTAAGACTCGAAGTTGTGAGAAAGCTCAGGAAGAATAAAGCCTTTGGAACTATTGAAGGCATTGAAGTTTTGTGTCGCGAGTGGGTAAATCCGAGGGAAGAATCCTTGGTTCACTTCGCAGGAATCGTCAGGGGAAAGAAACAGACGGTTAGAATCCTGTGTAGAGGATTAGCGAAATCCCGCCAGCCGTCCGATCTGACAAATAAACAAGGAGGTTACGGCTACATCCGGATTTCAAGCTCAGGAGATCGTGAGTCTTTGGATCTTCACATAGATACCCATCATTTGTCTGATCTGACAGGAGTTGCACAGGGTTTAAACCCTCTCGAGCTGAGCAAAGGTCCCGAAAGGTGTCGGGATATCGAGGCATCGGAGTTCGGGATATCGAAAGTTTTGTGGACAAGGGATCGGGTAAATCCATAGTGAAAACCCCGATAGAAATCAGAATTGTCCATCTATTGGGACAGGTGGCAGGAATCGAGAACCATCGGCATATCGGGAGTCTTGAGATCAAGAGTTAGAGACCTTTTGATCCCCAAAACAGTGAAAGGATCACAGCCATAGGATCTCAGGAAGGACATGTGTCGTGTGATCATCCAAATCGAAGATTCGGTCATCGGGACTCACATAAGTGAGTGTTTTGGCTTTGCAGTTGGTGAAGTCTAAGGTTTCATCTGAACCATCCATTCATTTTGGATGCGTGTCGGAAATCCGAAGAGGACGGGGTTCGGCATTTCGCGGATCTTGAAGATAGGAAACACTCGCATTTGGGAATTGCGAAGTCCAAAATCCCAAAAGGAGGAAAGCTCTGTTATGGGGCCCAGCTGACGTCATCTTGTCATAACGGGGAATCGAGAATTTCCACGGTGAAAACCCCGAAGTAGAAAAGGACCATCCATCCTCGAGGATGCATGGCAACGATCGTGACTTTCGAGAAAAGTCCTGAAAGAGAAGTCATATCAAGAAATCGGGATTCGAGAGATCGAGAGTCTCGAATACAAATACATTTCAGCATTGGAAACCTTGAAGTCCCGAGGGAGATTCAGAGCCATCGATTTAGTAAATGATCATGGTCGTTGATTGTATTTACAATGAAAGGGCTTCCTAGTGATGTCATTTGAGGATTCAGAGAATCGTGGATACGAAGGACAAGAGGTCACATACATTTCAACATCAGAAACCCC
>JASDQU010103684.1:331000-372191 GCA_032191745.1 Picea mariana
CCCGAATCCCGAATTTTTATTTTCCTGTCGTGAAGAGAACAACGACCAGGCCTAGATGCTGCGAGGAGAAGAAAAGACCCGTGGGTCAATTTTAAAAGAGATTCCAGTGGAGAATCAAAGGAGCCACTCCATCTTGAGGCTAAAATTAGAACAGTCCTTAAAGACCGGGAGGTCAACGCAGAGACCTTTGCCGAGGCAGAGGGTGTGTCTGCATCACTGGCGTTTCCTTTCAGGTTATAGATATCCATTCTAACCTTCATATTGTTGGAATAGTTGTAGATATGGAAATACTTATTGATTTATAATAACCATGACTCAGCTTCCTCCCCTGTTCTGGACTCCCCATCAAAGGTAGTGGGTTTTATTTTCTTAAATTCTCCCTCAAGGTGATCTACATGTTTCCTTTTTTTGTCTGGTTTTGTTTTATCTTCAACTGAAGGTGTACCTTTAGATGAACTGTCCCCTTTTTCTTCTTCAGGACCAGAATTCTTGGAGGCCCTTTTACTGACCTCTTCTTCATGGTTCTCATCCTTTTGGATTTTCTTTGTCACAATACTGCACAACAGGACTTCATTTATTTCTTGCTGCTCTTGTTGTGCCTTCTTCAGTTTCTCATTGTCTTCTTTGAAAACTTGTAGCTCAACGATGAGATTCCTCATCATTTCCAAAACTTCAGTGGGTGAGATCCCGTCACTATTTTGTCTTGGATATTCAGGTGGTATTTATTCAGGATTCCCCTCAATTCTGATTTTTGCATCATCCTAGGCTGCCATGATTAACAGAAAACAGAAAAGAGTTTTTTGTTTGTAACAATAATGGTTTGTTAGTTTTTTTTTTTTTTTTTACTTAAACAAAGATACGTACTAAGTAATTAATTTGGCCCTGTTCAAGGTCCAAGTGTTGTAACCTTCGCTCTAATACCATATGTAATGTACATCAATTTCGTCATAAAAAGAAAAAAAAAAAAAAATCTTCTAAGCGACATTAACCTTCAATTCCTTGAAAACTGACTTATAATAAAATAAATAACCTTTTATTTCCATTGTTAAACTATGATGCTTTACTTAATTTATGAATGTCAATGATGACATTACTACCCAGCCTAACACCCAGCGCACATAGTTTTTTTTCTAAAAAGACAGACCCCACAATCTAGCATTTTTATTTCAATTTTTAAGTCATGCTAGAATTTATATGTGGGTATAAGTTTATACTTGGTATTAACTTGGAATTAAAATAGGCATAGGACTTAGGGTCCTAACCTCTCCTCTAAAACACACCTCCATAACTGCGCGCAAGGTTAATTTCCAAGACTATACGAAAAGACTTATACATAAAGTATTGGGGTCGGGATTATATACCTTGGTGATATATTGGTTTAACATAAGGTTTTGTCTCTTCTATCCATGACCAAAGTCATCGACATGCATTCTCAGTATAATTTCGGTTGGGTAATAATCTTTCATTCAACACACGGCCTAACAGTTTTTCTGGTTAGAAAAAAACAAAAAACATATGATAACAATTCGTTAACTCTACTAGATTTGAGTGACGTCTAACTAAATTGCTGCTAATTGGACTGGTAGTGGTTAGAGGCTGAAGATTTCCAAATCATAGGATTTCGAGGAAATCCACCCTTTACTTTGTAAATTCATTAAATGTGACAGGAGGGTTTATGACAGTTGAGAGTTAAACCTCTAGCTTAGACCTTAATGGAGGTAGGTGAGAAACGAGGCCTTCCCTATACCTCTGTCCAATCCAAATGTGCAAATTCAGTTCCATCACATGGCCCACACCTCTCGTTGTACCATAAACACTCATCATGTGTGGGGTGCGATCTTTAGGGTTACTGTAGTTACTCCTTTGTCATTTTTTTGAAACTAATCCGATGTTGGATCTGTGTTTCTCTTTTCTTTCTTGGCATGGGGAGAATGGAGGCTTGCAGCTCCTCCCTAGACTATTCTCATTACTGGTAAGTGGCTCCTCTAATTTTATACAATATACTCAAGATATTCGACATTCTGTTCTTTGCGTTCCTTTTCCAATGAATTCATGTAGGTAGCGTTCAGATTGTATGTCGTTTACTATTAGGGTTAGTTGTCTCTTACATTCTGTTAATTCTCTCTACTCCATTACTGAGTGTTGAGTCTCCTCGTGAATTCACCAAGTCTATAGTCCAGAAGTCAGTCGGTATGTTAGGGATTCACGCGGTGACTTCCTATTAAAACATTATTCACGATATGGAATCTCATTTGGTAAGTTTCGAATAACGTTTTCCTACCCTGGTTGGGTACCTGGTATTGGGGTTTTATTCAGGTTCTCGGTTCCCCAACTACCCGACGAATTCTTATGACTGTAACTTCTTATTTGAATGTTTTTTCTGAAGTTTCATTCAGCATAGCCACAAATAAAAATGCTTTGTATCCTGCGTTGTATATTTAAAATTTGGGTCATCCTTTCATGCCAGTTTTCTTAGAGTCTGAGTGTATAACAAAGGTCATATGAGTCTGGTGATTCAGCACGGTGTTGACCCTGTGTTTATTTTTATTTAAATAAATCTTTCTGAAATGGTATTAGATAGACTTTTGATGGTGTTAGTTGACCTATGGCTTCCAATTTCAATGCTTGCAATTAGAATAAATATTTGGTCCATTCTCGTTATGCGACTCACGTACTTCACTGTAATCGTCATCCGTATATTCTTTCCTGTAATGTTTTTCAATTTATTTAATTTGTTTCTTATCACTAATGATGGGACCCTATGATTGTGACGGTACCCATCAGGGAGTCTTGGGTTCCTCCTCCCCTTTTAGTATGGGATGTTACTCAGCTCCTCACAACAGAGAAGGATATCATATCCCTCAATTAAAAGTTAAGTACAACTCTGCAAATCCTTTCCTATACTAATCATTTTATTATATTCGTCTTATCTCTGTTGACCAATTATTAATGGTATTTTGTGCAATCTTGTGCAGGATTTTCGGTCACGTGATAATTTTGGATTCCAACCTCTTCCACCCGCATAAGAGGTATTCGAGTTCCATATCACCCCTTTCAAGGAGGGTCCTATGCGACTATTCGTTGAAAATATCTAAATTAAAGAGTCATCTCTGTGGGTGGATTTTTTTTGTTTTAATGTTAGCTTTTACCTCTGTTACTTGCGTTCACGACCGAGTAAAAGAGTCAACCTTAAATTTTATATTTGGCCAAATGATTATGTCGAACTTTACTATGTCATTATTCGAAACATTATTGGAATGGAAAATAAGAATAGGTTTTCTTCACATAATGGAACTATTCTTCAACATTCTAGAATAAATAATATTGTGATTAATACATGTTGTTCTTCATTCCTGTGGCTTTACTTTTGACCTTTATCATAGTAGATCCTAGGCAAAACATTAAAAGGTTCTGGAAGTATTAATTATTTTGTTTACTGTTGTAAAGTTTCATCCTGGACTTGTAAGAATTTAGTCTGACTGTTTGTTTCCCTTCCGAACTGTACTCAAGGTTTCTTGAACCATTTATTTCACTTTCGAGCATAGATGTCGCAACTATCTGAAACTATTTGTTTTCCCTGCCATAGTCAGTGTTGACTAGATCTAAACAATAGATATTTAAAATGGTCTGAGTCTATCAGTGTAAACAGATTATAGATGCAACTCTGTAAATATATCTGGAGCGCTTTCTTTATATATATATATATATATATATATATATATATATATGGCCATTGTTTTCAATACTTTGATTGTACAGTTGATTCTATATAATTGTTAGAATGTTTACTTATTAATTACATAATATGTGTGAAAAACTTTATAGTTATGCATTTCCATTTCTATGTCAACTACTGTATCGATTGCCGAATATAAATGCATATATTCATAACTACATTCATATAGCTATATATCTACTTCGTGAATCCCTATCATAGTAGAGTTTCTTCCTGATTTGGGTTTTTAATCTGTACAGGTTGAAAAAGAACTTGAATATCTTATAAGCGTATGATCTTATGACAGGTAGAAATTTTCCGGAATTAGTATTTTGTATCTTCTTGGTTATTTTATTACTTTATGACAAGTTAACTATGTCCTATCCACGACTAATACACAGTGGATTTACAACACTATTTACTATTTACATCTATTCCTACCACAGATAATACTCAATCTCTTTATAAGTCCATTCATTAACATATAGTTATGTTCCTACAATATATCACTTATGGTAACTAAATAGATGTATTATTTAACAGATTAGATGGCTCCTACAACAAATAACATTCCATGATCATGTAGATGTAATCTTCAGTAGAAAAAAATTATTTCTACAACAGGTATCATACAGTAACTCTATAATTCCATCTATTCACATATGAATAGTAGGGTATACATCTAGAAGTAGTAGGCATGTATAATCATTTCAAAAATACAAATATAACAAGAGGGAAGTAAATGAACATATCTGGATAAGTATTAGAACAACAAAGGGAACAACCAGGTTCCTCCCAACCTTATAACAGGGCAGCCAAATCACTTGTCTTGTTCATTCCCTAGCCTGACCATGAATCCATGATGGATAACTTGGAACTCCCCTTCAACAAATGATTTTCAATTTCAGCAGTCCTCTCCTTGCCTCACACTCAGCCAGTAGTGTTCGTAACAGCAAGAGATAGACTTTTTTTCCCTAGCATACTAGGCAGCGTCCTGCCTCCTCACATATGCCATATATCCAAAGTCATTTTTGCCTAGGTCTTTTCCCTCCCTTGGGAATTTTCGCAGCTTTCCAAATCCCTAATTGTTAGGGGCTACCAATGGCCAAATTCTTGATTTTCCACTTGTAACAATCAACCCTGAGGTAGTTCCAACATGTTCCCCACTCATGGAGTCATGGTCAGTTGATTTCAACATGGTTGTTCCATTTGTCTTCCAGCAATAATTATAAAATATTTTGTTTCATACAAGTGTTATAGTCAAGAAGTTAGTTGGGTCAAATCAGGTCTCTGCCCAACATTCATAATCATTAATTACAATTAATTAAATTCGAAATTTGGAATTGCCAGAAATTGAAAAAAAATTCCAATTTTGAATTTACCAAAAAGAGAATAATTTTCCTAAGAAATCTCAAACTTAAAAATAAATTATTTTTGGGGATGTCACAGTTTGAGATTTGAAAAGTCTGAAGTCCGGAATTGTGAAAGAGATCACATCCATTGATCCAGAGGAGGTAGATCTGGTCTGTATATTTGGAAAGGGCAGATCTGAACCATCAGTTTAGACAATACCATCAAGATTGGGAGATCGGCGGTCCCATAACATTTCAGGGATAGGAGTTGCGCGGACTTTGAAACGTCAAAGGAAAGTCGCAATCACATGTTTTCATAAGGACATAGCCCGATGACACATGCAAATAAGGGGCTTAGAAAAATGAGCTTGTGAAGTGTGCAAAGTTGATATTTTTGAAGGTTGAAAACCCAAAGTAAATTAGGGTCGTCGATCTGAGAAGGGAAATCGATGGCAGGGAATCATTGCGAGGAGAAGAGGTGAAATTAGAAAACATGTTATTTCATAGCCCACAATGCACTAGAGTCGTTGATCTCATCGGGCAGGATATCAACGGGCACGATCAAAAGGAGATCAAGTGGGCACTTTCAGATTGCGGGGAGAGGTTTCTTCCGTAAAGGGTGAGAACGTTGGTGGCCTACAATTGTTGTGAACCATCAATCGATGGGCATATTGATCAAAGTCAAACAATGATCATAGAAACCAGGTGGTTCTAAGAGGTCCTGCACATAGAATAAGAGGGGCCTGTGTATAGTTGAATTGGGTTCAAAGAGGAACCCGAAGAGTCCATCTGACTTAGTATTAGAAATATTCTAGACTGAGAGGTCGCAGATCCCTAGGAGGGAGGGGGATGCATTAGGTGGTATCAAAGCCATAATTTTTCTTCCATACAATAGACAAAGGGAGAGACGTTGACAAGATATACTCTGACATCAGGTGGTATCAGATCTTAGATTTTTTGTCTATAGATTCCAGGCGAAAGAAGAAAAAAAAAGAGGCAAAAGACACTAAAGAAGAAATAACATGAATACATTAGGTGGTATTAGAGCTTTTTTTCATCTGTAGATTTCAGGTGAAAGAGAAAGAGGAGGAGGTCATTATTTTTTTTGTCAACAACATACAAGAGAGAGATGGTGGAAGGAGATGATGTGGTAACATTAGATGATATCAGAGGTTCAAATTTGCCTGTAGACATCAGGTGAAAGGAAAACAGGGTACTGATGCTCTGTGAGGAGGTTGTTGCATGTGCGCAGTTGCAAAATTTAAACAACCAGGTGAGTTGTGAGAGAATATGGATATGCTCTCGGATGTAGAGTGACCCATAGGCTTGCCAGGAGGGCAGGTAGAAAGTGAAAATGGATACTAAAGGCCATGAGTGTGGTTGAAGAGAAGATCACAAGAAGAAATGCAATCCAGAGATGGATCTAGACCTTAATGAGATAAGAGAAAGGATGGAAGAGCTAGCATTGAGGATGCAGTGAGAGCAAAAGGTATGTTGGAGGTACAAATTTCCTCTGAACATGAAGGCAAATTGGCTTGTTCAAAATTTTTTTGCCAGAAAGAAGCAACAAGAGTTGAGAAGGTGGTTAAGGGAATTATAAAACCTTTGTGACATAGAGGAGGAATTGATTCACATCTTTGAACCAGAAGTTGGGAAACACCTCAGTGATGAGGAGGAGGTGAGATTAGATAAAGATCTCATAAACTGCCAAGAGAGCAGAGATGGATTTTCATATTTCCATGTGGGCAATGAAATGAGATCATAGGAGGATATCATACACTGTCAGGAGAACAATAGTGGAAATTCATATTTCCAAGTGGGCAATGATATGAGATTAGCAGATGATTTCATAAATTTCCAGGAGGGCAGAAATGGACTTTCAAGTTGTCAAGTCAGCAATGGAAAGACATCAATCGAAGGTCTCATATACTGCCTGAGGAGAAGTACCAAAATTTCAAATTGTTAGGTGGGAAATGATATGGGATCGATTGATCTCATAGACTGCCAAGTGGGCAGAAGAGAAGTACCAAATTGTTAGGTGGGAAGGGGGGAATAAATGAGACTGTTTGAAAGTCTCAGGAGCTCAAAAGTGAGTTCAGGTCAGCAAGGAGTGTTGATAAGTGAATATTCATTTGGTTTTGCAGACCATATGAATGAAGATGATGAGAAGTTAGAAACTCCCACCATCAAAGAAGAAGATCAGAAGAGTATTTTGATCATTGGAGGGATCAAGACATTCCTACCAAACAACCAAGTAGAGGCCAATGCACATAATGGAAGTGCAGCAGCAGAGGAAGGACAACCACGAGTGACTGTCATGATGAAGGAGAAACTATCAGAATCTTCCCAAGGAGAATAAGAAGAGGAGCACACAGTTGATATGCTCACTCAATGGGAGATAGAATTGAAGATGTTGGAGGATTGGTTGGAAAATCCAGAATGAGCAGATGGCTGCCAAAAGACATTCATGACAATTTCAGGAGAAGATCATTCAACATAATTGCTCAAAATTTTCATCCAGGAAGATGAACAGGAAATGACTGCAGCACTGGAGCCTGCAGTAGAAGAGGAAGCATAAAAAATAGTCTTTGTTGAGATGCATGAGGAACTGGAAACCCTAGAGAGAAGAAGGGATATCCAATAGGCTAAGTTGGAGATAGATGGAGGAGCATACCAGCCTAAGGAATAGCTGGAAGAAGTTGGGATTGAACCAATGCGAGAGGAGATGACAGAAGTTAATTTGTCAAAAGAGGAATCTGAGCAACAACTCAGTGATGAGACCGTAGAAATAGAGTTTGCAGTAGGATGGAAAACTAATTCCACCGAAAAAGAAGACAACATGGGGGATCAAGATGATCTACCCACTGGTAAGGAAGACTTGCAACCGAGAAGACTTCATAAGAAGAGCCAAACATTGGAGAAGCTAGATAGGGTGATAGAGGAGATCAGGAAATTGAAGATGAGGTCAGCAAAAGCAGTCAGTAAAGGGAAGTTGAGCACAGGAGAGCCTACCATAGCAATAGGGAAGAGAAAGAAGAAGCAACAACAACAACAAAAACAACAACATAGCTGGAGAGGAGCAGGAGGACAAATCCAAGGGAGATTTTTGGATCTAGGAAGATTTCAACACTGGAGAAGAGGAGCTCATGAGTAGGAGCTCATGATTTTCCCAGTAGTGGAGTATGATGCAGAAGCATCACTCCACCTCAACAAATGTGCCAAAAGGCCAACACATACACGTGCAATGGAGAAAAGGAGAGGCACTGATCCTCCCATTTTTAAATTCAAATTCTGATCCTATGGGGATTTGTGTTGTAAGGCTGTAAGAGACAAGCCATACCTTTGTACAAGTAGTTTATAGGGTCACCTTAAATGGTTGATTGTAAGCAAGTCTAGATCGTTTTTAGGTCTGGATAATAATTTATGTAATAATTCGTAGGAGTATGGTGTCTTAACTGAGACAGTGATGACACTAAGGCAGTGGAGAGGATAAGATTGTGGAGCCCTCTTTTGTAAAAGGAGAAAGAGAGAGAGATCTTGTAAAGAGGTCTTAGAAGTAGAAATCAAGATAGGTTTAGGAGAAATTGAGAAAAATGAGACTCTGTCACAGTCTAGTTTCTTGTAAACATCTGTATAGACACACAAAGATAATAGAAAAGTCGTTTTTATTGAATATGGTGTGTTTATGTATTTGTGTTTATTGTTATACTTTTACATGTCATTCACGTTTTGAATTTATGGACTAGTAAATTATTGTATAAGTTTCAATTGTTTCTCTTCTTTGAGTTTCGAGTGCAAGGAGTGCACATTGTCCGCAAGGAGTGTGTTGACAGAGGTGAGTTAACCTCAAGAAATATCATGAGAGATACTGTTGAACCTTCATCAGTAGAAGTGCAAGGAGTGCAGAGGAATAACTCTGTGTTGAGTTTGAAGAGAGAAAGAATTATTGAACACTCTGTAAGAAAGAGCTCTGTCAGGTGGGCATCGAGCAGGTGCAAGTGTGCATAGAGAGAACTCTTCATCGATTTCAAGAAGAGTAGTATCAGAGGAATATACTCACAAATTTGTTGAACACTCTATAGAAACCACTTAGTAAGGTGTGTTTTGAGCAGGAGGATGCCAAGTGGGTGAGAATAATTTTTTTCCAAGAAATCCTTCGAACTAAGTTATCGAAATCCCAGAACGCAAGGAGTGTGTGGGAAGTCAAAAGACCTGAAGGAGATATCAACTATTGATCGAGAAGAGGGTCATGGGACCGTTGATCCAAGTTGAAAGGTAAAACACCCAAAGTAAAGGCAGGGTCATTTATTGAGTAGGACAGGTTCCCATAGATCATAAACTATGGAATATTGAAGTACAGATGAAGGCAAGGTTTGACATTTTATATTTTCGAAGTCTAGAAATACGAAGTGGTGACAATCGTTGATGTGAAGGTGGATGTAGGGTGCCAGATCCAGAACTCTGAAGAAAAGTGGAGGGGGAAAATTTTGAATACCTAGAGAAGATCTTGATCGTTGATCAAGAAGGGAGTTGTACGACCATTGATCTGGTTGAGGAGGCCAAAGTCCTGAAGTGGGAACATAACTGTTGATTGGGGAGAATAAGTGTCAAAATATATTCCACTATGGAATATAATTAGTCATAGGTAACGAGGGTTTGAGATTTGAAAAATCCAAAGTCTGTAATCACGAAGGAGATCACATCCGTTGATCCATAGAAGGTAGATCTGGTTCGTAGATTTGGAAAGGGTAGATCTGAACTGTCAGTTTAGAAAATACCGTCAAGATTGGGAGATCGACGGTCCTGTAACATTTCAGGGATAGGAGTTGCACGGACTTTAAAACATCAAAGGCGGGCCACAATCACGTGTTTTCATAAGGAAATGTCCCAAGGACACATGCAAAGAAGGTGATTAGCAAAAGAATCTTGCGGAGTGCACGAAGTTGAGATTTCTGAAGCCCAAAAACTCGAAGTAAATTAGGGTCATCAATCTGAGAATGGAAATTAACGGTAAATAATCATTGCGGGGAGAAGAGGTGAAATTAGAGAACACGCTAGTTCACAGTTTGCAATGCACTGTAGTCATTGATCTCTTCAGGCAGAAGATCAATGGGAATGATCAAAAGGATATCAAGTGAGCACTTTCAGATTGCGGGGACATGGTTCTTTCGTAAAGGGTGAGCACGTTGGTGGCCCACAATTGTTGTGAACCATCGATTGATAGGCATATTGATCACATTCAAACCATGATCATAGAAGAAAGGTGAGTTTGACAGGGCCTACACATAGAAGAATAGGGGCCTGTGTATAGTTTAATTGGGATCAAAGAGGAACCCGAAGAGTGGATTTGACTCAGTATTAGAAAGATACTAGACCTGGAGGTCGTAGAACCCTAAAAGGGGAGGGGGGATGCATTATCAGACCAATTAGGTCACTTGGAGGACTATAAATAAGAGGGCGCTAGAACTCATTTGTCACTCTCACTATCACAACTGCATAAGACCAGTGGTGCACAAGTTTGGAGAGGAGTTGTAGCAGCTACAACTGGCATTTCAGTTTTGGCTTGGACTTTCTCTTTGATTACGGTTTGGACTTTATACCTGGTACGCTACCTCTAGAGAGAGGTACACTACCTTGGTTAGCTATTAGTTCTGTGGTTGGCTTCAAGAATTATTCTCTCTATCAAGGTTAAGGTGCTCAGGGGTGGCCTTTGTGCCTAAGATTGGGTGACAATATTTCTATATTGTCTATGGTGAAATGAAAAAACCTATTTTTCTAACATTTATGGTCCCACACTATCTTCAGAAAGTCTAACCGTTGGAATATAGACTGGGAGGATTTGCTCAGTTACAGTTGCAATTACAGTCAAAGTTTTGTTGCAACAACGAAACCCTAACCCTCTTTTTAAGGCACCTTAAGTGAAGAGCTTGACCTAATTCTCGGATATCCTAGTGCACCCTAGCCAAGTGCACCTCCTGTTACTCTCAACAAGCCCAAGAGGTCAAGTTTGATTTTTTGGTCAAAGTCAAAGGTTGACCAAGTCAAATTCAAAGGTTGACCAAGTCAAAGAAGTCATGACTTACTCTATGAAGTCAAAAAACAAGTTATAAGGGGATTCTAACTTCAAATCATGGAAGAAAAGGATTCACCACATCCTTGCCAAGAAAAAAGTGTTGGACATCATGAAAGGAAAGATCATGGAACCATACTTTGAAGCGAGAAAAGAAGAAGGAACTTCAGAACATTGCAGTTATGGGGAAGTTCAAGGACAGTGCCATGAATGTTATGAGTATCATAGTGGACTCTATAAAATACCACTTGATACCCTACATATCTCATCTTGACTCATCTAAGAAGATGTACAATTCCCTAACTAACCTCTTCTCAGTAAGAAACATTGGATAAGTAATGAGTCTGAAAAATGAGCTTTGTGACATGAAAATGAATGATGATGATAGCATAACATCATACTTTGTGAGAATCTCTCAGTTAGGAGATCAACTACAAGCTATTGAATAAATCATTTCAGAAAAGTAACTGGTAAATATAGTACTCAATGGCCTTCCCAAGACATGGGATGCATTTTCCACAAGCATGGACACAAGAAAGGAGTATCCCACATTTGAAGAAATTTGGATTTGTTGTGAACAAAAATAATCAAGGATTAACAAAAAAGAGAAATCCCAAAAGAAATATGATGATCAAGCCTTTACAACAAAATTCAAGAATTTCAGGAATAAGAGGAAGTTTGGCTTAAGGAAGAAACCAAATCAAGAAAAGGATATGTCAAAAATAGAATGTTTCAATTGTTGAAAATATGGTCACTATAGGAACCACTATCCCAAGTTAAAGAAAAGGAAGGAAACAGATGAAGAAACAATTTTCAAATAAAGGGAACCCTCAAATAAATCCAAGTAGGATAAAACATACTTCTTCTTCTAGTCAAGGTAACAATATTATTCATTAACATAACTCTTGTCCATACCATGTTTACATAGTTCCTCTACATATCATGCATATCTATTTATTAGAAGAAAATATGGTCAGTGAAACAATACCTATGAAATAAGAACAAGATAAGTATTGTTATTACAATGACTGCAAGAAGATGAAGTACGTTGGAAAATTCCTGACAAATCTATTATATAAGTAAAAACTGTGAAATAAGCCGAAATCATAATCAAACTTGAAGAGACCCAGAACAAGTCAAATCTTAAAGAAGTCATTAATCAAGAGGAAATTAGAATAAGACTTGTGACATGTTGCAGAAGGAAATAAGGATGCATATGGAAGCATGGACTCTATTAGATGGAGGGAGCAGATTACAAAATTCCAAAAGAAGAGCATTCATGAATGAATGAAGCGACGATCAGGAGGGAGCTAATCGTAAATGACATGATCCATTGAAGAATCCATGAATATTATGAAGTATCTTTCAGTTGTCCCTTGACCAATTTTTGAGGATTCTTGGTCATGTTTGACCTAATTTTGGGACTTCGACAGGCTGTCGAAGGTGGAGTGCAAGATGAAGCAGTGATAGCGGGATACCAACCCCTTTTAGGGCCCTTTTTGGGATTTGGGATTATGTAATGGGTATGGGGATGTTGGCCCATGGGTTTACCCATGCTTAGGCCTAGTTTGTAATGTATAAATAAGTAGCTAGGAAATGCAAGAGAGAGATCGAGAGACCGAAAGACCTAGTAGGCCCATGTGCTAAGTGCTAGAGATGGATATATGTGATCAAGAGTTGTAAGTTTTTTTTGCATACTATGTGAGGCTTGCAAGTCTAGTGCAAGTAACTATAAGAGGCTGTGTGAAGGCTTGGTGTTGTACCCTAGCTAAAAGAGGGAGGATTTGATAGAGTGCGCACAGATCTTCTGTCTTCTGCAAAGTAGAACTTGGATGTTATGTGCCTATAAGAAGATTTAACAAAGATAATAAAGAAGAGAAAAGTTGGTGGACGTATCCCTAGAGTGGGGGTGAACCACGTACATGATGTGTTTCTATGATTTGTGCGATGTATTGATATGTTTGTGTGTTTGCTTTCTTAGTTCTTTAACATAGATAAATGATAGATAGATCTTTTGATTCTTAGTGCTTAATAGTATGGATGGATGTTAGATCTGACTTATATACATATGCTTAGTGCTTAAATACCTTAGATCTGAATGAATACTGTGATACTCTGTAATAAGGGTTTAACTGCGCTGTAACTGAGACTAAATATTGGTGAATGTTAACTGTTGAGTGCTCTATTAAGTGTTAGATGTTTGAGTTACTTCACACACACCTAGGATTTATTTTTTCTAAGGTTTTTCCTTGTTTATTACTCATAATTAGTCATTATCCAGTCTCCTATATTTTAGGGGAGAATATTCCACTTGGAGAATATTCTCTTTCAGTTGACACTTCAGTTTGACTAGTTGAGTTGAGTTTAGATGTTGCATTGGTTTTGTCACCATGAAACATTGGGATCATCACCAACTCAATACTATTTGTTCATTCAGTTAACTGAAGACTAGTTGACTAGTTGACTAGTTAACTCAGCTAGGTGGCAGTTCACTCCCGTAACTGCCTGAGAGACTAGACTAGGTGGAAGTTTACTCTTGTAATTGTTGGTGTGTGTCCAGATCAGTATAGACCACCATTATGGCTCATTAGTTACTCATTTATCCTATATATATTGTAAATTATTCACTCTTTGAGTATGGAAAACGGTTAATGAGAATTCTTTCCATTCTTTCTCTCCTTCTTCTTCTTTTTCCAATTCTTTCTGCAAATGTGTGCATTATTGTTTATCTAGATATATTATGTGCAGAGTCAACAAATTTACATGATATCAGAGTTGATGGACTACTAATAAAAAGCTACACCAAATCATTTTTTGTAGGTACAAAAGATTGAAAACAACAAAAGATGGATTATTCACCGGAAATGCTTCTCACGCCTCATAACTATTTGGAATGGAAGAAAAAAAGTATGCTTCATCTTAGATGCAGAGGATTGTACCAAATTACTATGTCAATGGAAGTAGATCTTGATTCTATCTATGAGAAAAATGACTTTCTCAATAGACAAGATATGGCCATAGGAAGTATCGACATGTCTGTTTCTCTCGAACTTTTCCATCAAGTATATGAAGAATCACAAGGATTAAATCCAAATGAATTATGGACCAAATTGAAGGTTCTATTTGGGAATAAAGAATATTGTGAAGATTCCATGCAAGAGGTCGAATAGATAGAGCCAGAAGAGAAGCCATCAGAAGATCAAGCCTCTTATTATGAAGAGTCTTCTACAAAAGTATTTGCAAAAATGTGTATTCCATTAATTGAAGATGATGTCTACTCCATTTCAGATTTGTTGTCTAAAATTCATGTGGAATATATATGGCATGCATCTCAGGAGTCACATGCAAACACTTTTGTATGCACCATGCATGCATCTTAGGAGACAAAAAGAGATCCGCGCACATCAGACGTCATTCTGATATTTTATGAGAAATATTTGTAGAAAAAAATTGAATATTTGAATTCCTCTCGGGAAAATATCCAATTTTAAAAAAAAAAATCGTTCGAAACAGAGTCCGGGAAGTGAAGTTATGATCGTTTTAAAATCAACAAAATTTTATCATTTTTATGGAAATGGTCGTACGGTTTTCAAAATTTCATCCAAAAATTATTTGGATATTATTCATTACAAGAAGATAAAGTGGATATGTGTGGAAATATCAATGATGCATATACTTCATCAGATCCGTGCAGACATCTACATCTTCAACAAAATCTTCAACGAGCACAAACTTGCACAATTGCAAGGTCTTCTTGGAGTGAAGGACGCGATTGCTTAGCAACTACTTTTTGTTCCTTCTCATTTTTTATTTTATGAATTGTAATTTGAGGGAGGGTTTGTTCCCATGAGTTTTTCCCTCTTTCCTTGTTTAGTTAAGTGTATCTTTTGTATTTGGGTACCTAAGATGGCCTCGTAGCCAGGACTCATTCTTTATTTTCACCATAGTGATGTTCAGGGGGGTGTTGGAGTTACTTCACACACACCTAGGATTTATTTTTCCTAAGGTTTTTCCTTGTTTATTAGTCATAATTAGTCATTATCTAGTCTCCTATATTTTAGCGGAGAATATTCCACCTGAAGAATATTCTCTTTCAGTTGACACTTCAATTTGACTAGTTGAGTTGATTTTAGATGTTGCATTGGTTTTGTCACCATACAACATTGGGATCATCACCAACTCACTACTCTTTGTTCAGTCAGTTAACTGAAGACTAGTTGACTAGTTAACTCATCTAGGTGACAATTCACTCCCGTAACTGCCTGAGAGACTAGACTAGGTGGAAGTTTACTCTTGTAACTATTGGTGTGTGTCCAGATCAATCTAGACCACCACTATGGCTCATTAGTTACTCATTTATCCTATATATATTGTAAATTATTCACTCTTTGAGTGTGGAAAATGGTTAATGAGAATTCTTTCCATTCTTTCTCTTCTTCTTCTTCTTTTTCCAATTCTCTCTGCAAATGTGTGTAATATTGTTTAGCTAGATCTATTCTGTGCAGGTTCAACACATTTACATTAGAATCACAGATCTATGTCCTAGCTAAGTTTGCAAACATATGAGTCCTGCAACCACCCCTTCCTCTACCTTGGGTGAGACTTCATATGCTTTGCAGGTGTTGTCGAAAGAGCTAGTAGTTAGGGTTTTGTTGGTGAGTTGTTGTAGCGTTGAACCTTGGGTCTACCCCTATGCCAAAAAATGGTTCTGTTGCCAGGACCTGAAATTGTGATTGTTGGGAACTGAGGAAAAAGAAGCTTTGTGTGAAGATCTGACCTAAAATTGTGAAAGCTTTGTGCATAGATCTGTCACTCTAGTGCGCAATATTCTACTAGATCTCTGAAGCTCTGTGCATAGATATGTCACTCTAGTGTGCAGTATTCTACTCGATTTGTGAAGCTCTGTGCTAAGAAAAGAATTCTAATCTGAAGAAAAGGGGTAAGATATGAATGCTTTGTGCCCTGATAGAGGTAAGAATAGTGAAAAGTTTTAGATCTGGAAGATTTGTTCTTTGTTGACGATAAGATTAGTGGAAAATTTTGTTTCTAAAGTATGGATCTAGGTATGTTTGATAAGATTTGTCCTAGCTTGAAAAGTAGGGCACTGATAGAAGAAATAATATTTGATATGAGTATATCTGATAAGAATAGTGAAAGATATGTTATACCTATGCATAAAGAGAATATTTGGACTAACAAATGGATGCAGGATCCTAGAAAGAATTTTTTGCAGGTTAGCTACCATAATCCTAGTGCATAGTATAGGAAATGTTGGAGATCATTTAAGAGAAAGAGGGGATTAACCCTTTGTTATAGTTGTAGAAGACCGGCACATCTAGCTAAGGAATGCCCTGGTAGAAGACCTAGTTGCCTCTATTGCAAAGCTATGGACCATGAAGTATTGAATTTCCCTAGAATGATTGTTAAGGTTGAAAGGATGAATATGAGACAAGAAAACCCTAAGGAAGATCAAGCAACTGGGATTATGGCAGAACCCCAGAAATAATCAGAAAATTATAGCTACATATGAAAAAAACCCTGAATGGCCACCAACATATCAACTTATCAGAGATTTTCAAAGAAAAAGAGTGCATTGAAAAAAGAATAGGAGACTTCGACATTGACTGTGTTCTGGATGAGGAAACACATGTGAATATCATGACAGAAAGAACTTGGGAACTTTTAGGGGAGCCTTGTATGATTCCTGCATTGGGAGGAATAGAATTATTTAGAGGAAAGATGATAACCCTACGTGGAAGACTTACCCATATATCTATGAGTGCTCATGGAACTTCGACAGAGGAAGAATTTGAAGTTGTTAAATTTATTGAGAACTAATATCCATTTTCTATGTTACTAGGAAAACCTTGGATTGAAGGAGATCAGGCCGGAAGGAAAGAAGAAGAAGTATTAGAACAAAAGAAGCAAGAGTTGAAAGATTTCATGACTAGGAGGATCGTACACTTGATTGAAGAACAAGAGAACTGATCAAAGTTATTTAAAACTAGAGACTTGGATGTCGAAGTGGGAAAACACCAGAAGACCTATAGAAGAATGAAGTACCTGTTCCAGATACAGATGAAGCGTTACCCCTAATTTCTAGGAAAGAATCTCACCAGCATGAAGTTGCTCTAGAAAAATAAGATAAGAATCAAAATGGAAAAAGGAATTACGAGACAAAGTTCACTAGAAGGAAGGATAGAAAACTAAGTAAGAAGAGAGCTAAGATCGAAAATTTACAGAAGGTTCTAGAGGGAACTTCGCAGAAGGAAAATTTGCAAAATTGGAACTTCGCCAAAATATCAGAATTGCATCACATGGCACTTTGCCATGGCGAAGCAATATAGCCATTGGAAACAGTATAATTTCTCGACCAACGATCCGAATGGGTAGAAAGACATTTATGGTTATAAAATTCACCACCAAACCATTGGGACCAGCGATAATGGACATAACAGATTTAATGAAGGCTTCTCACCCGTTGCAAGAGATCCATTGCCAAGTTATCTATTTATCCTGTTGTGCCATGCAACGAGAATACTTTTTCCAAATGTGACTAACTAAGCCCACAAAATAATTTATTTTGCACAATGATCATCGCGTTATTCTCATCTACCCAGTTTCATTGAGAAGTTACTCTTCGAACCCGAGATATCCAACCACGAGCAAGTATGTCAGAAGAAATTAGCGCACTTGAAGAGTCTTTGAAGGAAGTACTCATTGACCTCATGATTGAGAGATTCATGTCTAAAAGAGTGATGTCTGTGGGTATACAAGTGTCCTCTACGAGAGGAGTGCAAGCCTCTATGTCGAATGCTCACGGAGCCAAACCATCATGACCATCAGCAGAAAAGAGAACCAAACATAGAGATGACCTAGCCAATGCGAAGATGATCCTGACCATATTGCCCGACTACATCCCGCCTCTAGCTGACGTGGTGAGTCATGATAGTGTGCCAAGATATTTCAAGTACACCATGGTTACTGCATAACTCCCAAAGGGGATACGGCCAGTTCATATGCAGTAGGACAAGATCGCAACGTTGAAGTTCAATGACTTCAACCTCGGAGATTGCAAGAACTATAGTATGCTTGCTCTGTATAAATACCTGACCAGGATGAATGGGAAGAACTCAAAGATAATACCCTATCCATGGAAGATGAACCTCGTACAGTCTACCCTGTTAAACATAATGAAAATCCCACACTTTGGAAGGCACCAGGAAGTCAATGCCTATGTCAAGTTATTTCTTTCATGTTACCATGGCGGCTACTTATGGCTAGACTGTTGTATCATAGTCAATTTGACGTTGATCCATAAGATCACGGGATGAATTATGAAAGGACCCAACCCACAGGAGTTATATCCAGTAAAATCCACAGATCGCTCACTAGCATAGAAGATCAAGGATACATACAATGATGTTGAAAAGGGGACACGATGCTACAAGGAAGCCTCCATCCAAAATGGTGCAGTGCGCCTAGCCTACCAGTTAATAGATATAAAGTTAGTAAAGAAGAATAGACCTATGTAGGTCACAGGATTTTTCGTTGACCTTGCAAGGAAGTGTATGGAAGGTCTACAGATGAACTGGGCAAAGTACCTAGTTAATCAGCTGGAGATAGACTACCACGAAGCACAGGATTAGGGCTATGAGTTTCACTTTAGCTAGCTCTTGATCCTCATCATGTTTGTTTCCTAGGAGATGTCGGAAGGTGCATCCTTCCCTGATACTGAATCGTTTGACACACTTGCTACAAAGTTCACCACACTCTGGTACTCGAGTGATATGAACAAACAGTGGTAGTCGAACATTGTTTTTCACACATATTACCTTCAGTTGAAGAGATCCATCGAAGATGAACCTCTCATGGCTCCGAACACCCTATAGAGGTTCCGACCCCTGATGAATTTCTGTGCAAATTGACACTTCATCTACGTTATAGTGTGAGTGGATGAACATAAGGAGAAACTTCAGTCCTACTACAAACTCACGGAAGAGGACCTTGAGGATATCACTAAGGACTGGTCGGTAGACCTCCTTATTTCGGAAACCCCTACAGATATGTCTGACCCTGACAACCCAAAGACCACGCAGAAAGAACATGATGCACCTAGACCCTGCAAAATGAAGAAGACCGAAGAGGTCCAATATTTAAGCAACGCCTCAGGAAAGACTAGTTCAGTATCACCTCACCGAGGGGGTGATGACGAAGTAGAAGAAATAAATGGAAAAGGAGCTGAATAGAAGCCAGGTGAAGTAACACCCAGAGACGAGGTTGACCCCTTGAAGAAGAGGAAGGTTTCTCCCCTGAAACCTTCTTCCCAGAAGAAATCGAAAGCCACCATGACTAAGATGAAGACTGTGCTCACTACCAATGATTTTGACTTCATCATAGCAGCCCTAATGATGCTTCGCTGGAAATCGTGGAGAAACAAGAAGCTAAGCAGGAGGAAATGTATGATAGAATTACGGAAAAATTCTGAGGGGTACAATAGGCCCTTCAGTCCAACCATGTAGTGTCCATTGCACCCCTGCTATCAGGAAAACCAGAGTTGGGAGATGAGCCAACCCAACTCCACCGACTAGCTGATGCGGTCAAATCTCTCCTTCATTACGCACAAGAAGAGATAGAACAAGCCACCTAGGATTTGAAGCAAGGAAAAGGAGTACTTGTTGAACAACATAGAGTTGAATAATAGGAGAAGGTTTCTCTCGAGGAAAATTTTGAAGAAGAGAAAGCCCAAATGCAACACGAAAATGAACAATTGCTTACAGAGCAACTTTAAGTGAAAGAAGCAGTCAACAGATCCCTCCAGTATGTGACAATTAGAAAAATAGGAAGAAGACCAAGTCACACACCAATTAGAGAAGCTCGTAGAATCTATCCAGTAACTACAGCAATGAATAGCAGGCTCAGAGCTCTGCACTGTACCGCACACCCCACAGGATTTAAGGGACCAAAGAGAATTGCTCGAAGCGTAGTTGAAAGAATTAAAACCCTTTCCATGGATTGAAAGCAATTGAGTGATCATAGTGCCTAGATGTATGAGCGACTCATTGAGAATCCAGAATTGAAGGCACTAGATTCACAGCTATAGGAAGCGAAGAAACAAGCAAAGAAAATACAGGCGTAGTTGAAGCCCCTATCAACTATGGAAAGAATGAAGCAATCCCAAGAGAAGTGCACTGCCTAGCAACAGGTCCACACTATTTAGAGCAGAGTTATGGAAGTAACTCAAAGGATCCATTTTGTAAAAGATGAGTCTTACGAACTATTCATAGATATCGAAGGCCGAGGAGCGAAACTGGATTAAGTCATCATTGCATCTTAACATCACCTAGAGGGACCTGTCAATAAAGCAGTCATACAAGAGTTCATTGAAAAAGAGGTCATGGAACAACAACAAGTCGAAGTAGCTTGAGCCAAGCTCAAGGATTTTGAAGAAGTACTAGTCAAATTAGAGTGACTCGGGATGAGTCACATGTGAGTGTTGGGGGCCTGTTGGCCCTTGACCAAGTTTTGAAGATTCTTGGTCATGTTTGAACTAATTTTGGGACTTCGATAGGATGTCAAAGGAGGAGTGCAAGACGAAGTGGAGATCGCGGGATCTCAGCCCCTTTTAGGGCCCTTTTTGGGATTTGCGATTTTGTAATAGGTATGGGGATCTCAACCCCTTTTAGTCCTAGTTTGTAACGTATAAATAAATAGCTAGGCAATGTAAGAGAGAGACTGAGAGACCAAAAGACCTAGTAGGCCCATGTGCTAAGTGCAAGAAATGGATCTATGTGATCAATATTTGTAAGTGATTTGTGCATAATGTGTGAGGCTTGCAAGGCTAGTGCAAGTAAATGTAAGAGGCGGTGTGAAGGCTTGGTGTTGTACCCTAGCTAGAAGAAGAAGGATCTGGCGAAGTGAGCACAGATCTCTTGTCTTCTGTGGAGTAGAAATTGGATTCTATGTGCCTGTAAGAAGCTTCAAAAAAGATAATAAAGAAGAGAAGAGTTGGTGGATGTAGCCCTAGGGTGGGGGTGAACCACGTACATGTTGTGTTGCTATGCTTTGTGCAATGTATTGATATGTTTGTGTGTTTACTTTCTTAGTTCTTTAATATAGATGAATGATAGATAGATCTATTGATGCTTAGTTCTTAATAGTATGAATGGATGTTATATCTAGCTTATGTATGTATTCTTAGTGCTTAAATACCTTAGATCTAAATGAATATTGTGATACTATGTAATTAGGGTTTAACTGCATTGTAACTGAGACTGAATATTGATGAATGTTAACTCTTGAGTGCTATCTTAAGTGTTAGAATCACAGATCTGTGTCCCAGCTAAGGTTGTAGACATCTGAGTCCTACAACCACCCTTGCCTCTACCTCAGGTGAGACTTCATCTGTTTTGCAGGTGTTTTCGAAAGGGCCAGTAGTTAGGGTTTTGTTGGTGCGTTGTTGTAGCGTTGAGCCCTTGGTCTGCCCCTGTGCGAAAAAAAGGTTCTGTTGCCAGGACCTGAAACTGTGATTGTTGAGAACCTAGGAAAAAGAACCTTTGTGCGAAGATATGACCTGCAATTGTGAAATCTTTGTGCATAAATATGTGGCTCTAGTGCGTAGTATTCTACTCAATTTGTTAAGGTTTGTGATAAGAAAATAAGTCCAATCTAAAGAAAAGAGGTAAGATTCGAACGCTTTGTGCTATGATAGAGGTAAGAATAGTGAAAAGTTTTAGATCTGGAATCTCTTTGCTCTGTTGAAGATAATATTAGTGGAATTTTTTGTTTCTAAAGTATGGATCTAGGTATGTTTGATAAGATTTGTCCTAGCTTGAAAAATAGGGCACTGATAGAAGAAATAAGATTTGATATGAGTAGATCTGATAAGAATAGTGAAAGATATGTTAAACCTATGCATAGAGAGAATGCTTGGACTAACAAATGGATGAAGAATCCTAGAAAGAATTTGTTTCAGGTTAGCTACCATGATTTTTGTGCACAGTACAGGAAAGGTCGGGTATCATTTAAGAGAAAGAGGGGATTAACCCTTTGTTATAGTTGCAGAATATTGGGACATCTGGCTAAGGAATTTCCTAGTAGAAGACCTAGTTGCTTCTATTGCAAAGCTATGGACCATGAAGTATTGGATTTCCCTAGAATGATTTCTAAGGTTGAAAGGATGAATATGAGACAAGAAAACCCTAAGGCATATGAAGAAACTGAGATTATGGAAGAACCCCAGAAAGAATCTGAAAAATTATTTCTACACATGACAGAAAACCTGAATGACCACCAACATATCATCTTATTAGAGATCTTCAAAGAAAAAGAGTGCATTGAAACAAGAATAGGAGACTTAGACATTGAGTGTGTTCTATATGAGGAAACACGGGTGAATATCATGACAGAAAGAACTTGGGAACTTTTAGGGGAGCCTTATCTAATTCCTTCATTGTGAGGAATAGGATTATTCAGAGGAAAGTTGATAATCCTATGTGGAAGACTTACCCATATATCTATGAGTGATCATGGAACTTCGATAGAAGAATAATTTGAAGTTGTTAAATTTATTAAGAACAACGCTCTGTTTTCTATGTTACTAAGAAAACTTTGGATTGAAGAAGAGCAGGCCAGAAGGAAAGAAGAAAGAGGAAGAATTTGAAGTTGTTAAATTTATTAAGAACAACACTTTGTTTTCTATGTTACTAGGAAAACTTTGGATTGAAGAAGATCAGGCCAGACGGAAAGAAGAAGAAGTCTTAGAACAAAAGAAGAAAGAGTTGAAAGATTTCATGACTAGGAGGATCACACACTTGATTGAAGAACATGAGAACTGAGGAAATCTATTTAAAACTAGAGACTTGGATGTCGAAGTGGACAAAATACTGAAGTACATATTCCAGATACAGATGAAGTATTACCCCTGATTTCTAGGAAATAATCTAACCAACGCGAAGTTACTCTACCAAAAGAAGATAAGAATCAGAATGGAAAAAGGAATTATGAGACGAAGCTCACTAGAAAGAAGGCTAGAAAACTAAGTAAGAAGAGAGCTAAGATCGAAAAGTTACAGAAGGTTCCAGAGGGAACTTCGCAGAAGGAAAATTTGCAAAATTGGAACTTCACCGAAATATAAGAGCTACGTCACATGGCACTTCTCCATGGAGAAGAAATATAGCCTTTGGAAACAATATAATCATTCCACCGACGATCCGAATGAGTAGAAAGGAATTTATGGTCAGAAATTTCACCACTAGACCGTTGGGACCGTGCCATAACAGAAAGAACTAATTTAATAAAGGCTTCTCACCTGTTGCAAGATATCCATTGCCAATTTATCTATTTATATTGTTGCGCCTTACAACGAGAACACTTTTTCCAACCGTGACTAGCTAAGACTGTAGAATAGTTGATTTTGCACAGTGATCATTGCATTATTTCCATCTACCCCATTGCATAGAGCAATTAATCTTCAAACCTGAGATATACAACCAAAAGCATGTATTTCAGAAGAAATTAGCACACTTGAAGAGTCTGTGAAGGAAGTACTCATTGACCTCATGAATGAGAGAGTCATGTCTAAAAGAGTGATGTCTGTGGATGTACAAGCTTCCTCGACTAGAGGAGTGCAAGCCTCTCCGTCGACTGTTCGCGGATCTGGACCATTCCAACCATCAATAGAAAAGAGAACCAAACATAGAGATGATGTATCCAATACGAAGTTGATCCCAACCATATTGCCCAACTACATCCCGCCTCTAGCTAGTGCAGTGAGTCGTGATAATCTGCCAAGAGATTTCAAGTACACCATGGTTATTGCATGCCTCCCGAACGAGATACGCACAGTTCACTCACAGAAAGACAAGATCACAGTGTGGAAGTTCAATGACTTCAACCTCGGAGATCGCAAGAACTATAGTATGTTCACCCCATATAAATAGCTGACCAAGACAAAGGGAAAGAACTCAAAGATAATCTCCCAGCCATGGATGATGAACCTCATGCAGTCCAACTTCTTAAATGTAATGAAAATCCCACACTTTGGAAGGCACTAGGAAGTCAACGCATGTGTCAATTTATTGCTTTCATGTTACCATGGTAGCTACTTATGGCTAGACTGTTGTATCATAGTCAATCTGATGTTGATCCATAGGATCATAGGATTAAGTATGCAAAGACCCTACCCACAGGATTTCTATCTAGGAAAAGCCACAAATCGCACAGTAGCACAAAAGATCAAGGATACATATGGTGATGTTGAAAAGGGGACCCGAGGCTACAAGGTAGCCTCCATCCAGAATGGTGCAATGTGCCTAGACTGTCAGCTAGTAGCTGAAAAGTTAGTAAGGAATAAAATACCTATGCAGGTCACAGGCTTTATCGTTGACCTCGCAGGGAAGTGCGTGGAAGGTCTATAGATGAACTGGGTGAAGTACCTAGTTAATCAGTTAGAGCTAGACTATTGCAAAGCATAGGATCAGGGATACGAGTTTCAATTTAGTTGGATCTTAATCCTCATCTCCTTTGTTTTCTAGGAGATGCTGGAAGGTGTGACCTTCTCGAATATTGAACCATTCAACCCGCTTGGTGCAGACTTCACCACACTCTGGTACTCACATGATATGAACAAACAGTAGCAGTTAAATGTTATTTTTCACACATTACCTTCAGTTGAAGAGAGCCATCGAAGATGAACCTCGCATGACTCCGAACACCCTACAGAGGTTCCAACCCTTGATGAATTTCTGTGCAGATCACCACTTCATCTACCTTAGAGAACGAGCCAATGAACATAAGGAGAAAATTCAATCATACTACAAACTCATGGAAGAGGACCTTGAGGACATCACTAAGGACTGGTTGGAAGACTTCCTTATTCCATCAAACCCTGTAGATATGTTTGACCCTGACAGCCCAGAGACCACACAAAAAGAACATGATACACCCGGACCCAGCAGAATGATGAAGACCAAAGAGGTCCAAGATTTAAGAAGTGCCTAATGAAAGACTGCTTCAGTATCACCTAACCGAGGGGATGATGATTAAGTAGAAGAAATAAATGGTAAAGGAGCTGAACAAAAGGAAAGTGAAGTAACACCACCCAGAGTTGAGGTTGACCCCCTGAAGAAGAGGGAGGTTTCTCCCCTAAAAAATTATTCCCGAAAGAAATTGAAAGCCACTATTATGTATGAGGAAACACATGTGAATATCATGACAGAAAGAACTTGGGAACTTTTAGCGGAGCCTTGTATGATTCCTTCATTGGGAGGAATAGAATTATTTAGAGGAAATATGATAACCCTATGTGGAAGACTTACCCATATATCTATGAGTGCTCATGGAACTTCGATAGAGGAAGAATTTGAAGTTGTTAAATTTATTGAGAAATAATATCCATTTGCTATGTTACTAGGAAAACCTTGGATTGAAGGATATCAGGCCAGAAGGAAAGAAGAAGAAGTATTAGAACAAAAGAAGCAAGAGTTGAAATATTTCACGACTAGGAGGATTGTACACTTGATTGAAGAACAGGAGAACCGAGAAAAGTTATTTAAAACTAGAGACTTGGATGTTGAAGTGGGAAAACACCAGAAGACCTATAGAAGAATGAAGTACCTATTCCAGATACAGATGAAGCATTTCCCCTAATTTCTAGGAAAGAATCTCACCAGCATGAAGTTACTCTAGCAAAATAAGATAAGAATCAGAATGGAAAAAGGAATTATGAGACAAAGTTCACTAGAAAGAAGGCTAGAAAACTAAGTAAGAAGAGAGCTAAGATAGAAAAGTTATAGAAGGTTCTAGAGAGAACTTCGCAGAAGGAAAATTTGAAAAATTGGAACTTCGCCAAAATATCAGAACTGCGTCAGATGGCACTTCGCCATGGTGAAGCAATATAGCCATTGGAAACAGTATAATTGCTCGACCGACGATCTGAACGGGTAGAAAGACATTTATGGTTAGAAAATTCACCACCAAACCATTGGGACTGTGCGATAATGGAAATAACAGATTTAATGAAGGCTTCTCACCCATTCCAAGAGATCCGTTGCCAAGTTATCTATTTATCCTATTGCGCCATGAAACGAAAACACTTTTTCCAAATGTGACTAACTAAGCCCACAAAATAATTTATTTTTCACAACGATCATCGCGCTATTTCCATCTACCCAGTTTCATTGAGAAGCTACTCTTCGAACCCGAGATATCCAACCACAAGCGTGTATGTCAGAAGAAATTAGCGCACTTAGAGAGTCTTTGAAGGAAGTACTCATTGACCTCATGATTGAGAGAGTCATGTCTAAAAGAGTGATGTCTGTGGGTATACAAGTGTCCTCGACGAGAGGAGTGCAAGCCTCTATGTCGAATGCTCACGGAGTCGAACCATCATGACCATCAGCAGAAAAGAGAACCAAACATAGAGATGACCTAGCCAATGCGAAGATGATCCTGACCATATTGCTCGACTACATCCCACCTCTAGCTGGCATGGTGAGTCATGATAGTGTGCCAAGATATTTCAAGTACACCATGGTTACTACGTAACTCCCAAAGGGGATACGACCAGTTCATATGCAGTAGGACAAGATCGCAACGTTGAAGTTCAATGACTTCAACCTCAGAGATTGCAAGAACTATAGTATGCTTGCTCTGTATAAATACCTGACCAGGACGAATGGGAAGAACTCAAAGATAATACCCTAGCCATGGAAGATGAACCTCGCACAGTCCACCCTGTTAAATGTAATGAAAATCCCACACTTTGGAAGGCACCAGGAAGTCAACGCCTATGTCAAGTTATTTCTTTCACGTTACCATGGTAGCTACTTATGGCTAGACTGTTGTATCATAGTCAATATGACATTGATCCATAAGATCACAGGATGAAGTATGAAAGGACCCAACCCACAGGAGTTCTATCCAGGAAAAGCCACATATCGCTCACTAGCATAGAAGATCAAGGATACATACAACGATGTTGAAAAGGGGATGTGATGCTACAAGCAAGCCTCCATTCAAACTGGCGCAATGTGCCTAGCCTACCAATTAATAGATATAAAGTTAGTAAAGAAAAAAAGACCTATGTAGGTCACAGGATTTGTTGTTGACCTTGCAAGGAAGTGTGTGGAAGGTCTACAGATGAACTGGGCAAAGTACCTAATTAATTAGCTGGAGCTAGACTACCACGAAGCACAGGATCAGGGCTATGAGTTTCACTTTAGCTAGCTCTTGATCCTCATCATATTTGTTTCCAAGGAGATGTCGGAAGGTGCAACCTTCCCTGATACTGAATCATTTGACCCACTTGCTGCAAAGTTCACCACACTCTGGTACTCAAGTCATATGAACAAACAGTGGTAGTCAGACATTGTTTTTCACACATATTACCTTCAGCTGAAGAGAGCCATCGAAGATGAACCTCGCATGGCTCTGAACAACCTATAGAGGTTCCGACCCTTGATGAATTTTTGACATATTGACACTTCATCTACCTTACAGTGCGAGTCGATGAACATAAGGAGAAACTTCAGTCGTACTACAAACTCACAGAAGACGACCTTGAGGATATCACTAAGGACTGGTCGGTAGACCTCCTTATTCTGGAAACCCCTACAGATATGTCTAACCCTGACAACGCAAAGACCACGCAGAAAGAACATGATTCACCCAGACCCTACAAAATGAAGAAGACAGAAGAGGTCCAATATTTAAGCAACGCCTCAGGAAAGACTAGTTCAGTATCACCTCACTGAGGGGGTGATGACGAAGTAGAAAAAATAAATGGAAAAGGAGCTGAATAGAAGCCAGGTGAAGTAACACTGCCCAGAGATGAGGTTGACCCCTTGAAGAAGAGGAAGGTTTCTCCCCTGAAACCTTCTTCCCAGAAGAAATCGAAAGCCACTGTGACCAAGATGAAGACTCTGCTCACTACCAATGATTTTGACTTCATCATAGCAGCCCTAAATGATGCTTCGTTGGAAATCATGGAGAAACAAGAAGCTAAGAAGGAGGAAATGTATGATAGAATTATGGACAAATTATGAGGGGTACAACAGGCCCTTTAGTCCAGCCACGTAGTGTCCACTGTGCCCCTGCTATCAGGAAAACCAGAGTTGGGAGATGAGCCAACCCAACTCCACCGACTAGCTTATGCAGTCAAATCTCTCCTTCATTGCGCACAAGAAGAGATAGAACAAGCCACCTAGGATTTGAAGCAAGGAAAAGGAGTACTTTTTGAACAACGCAGAGTTGAATAATAGGAGAAGGTTTCTCTCAAGAAAAATTTTTAAGAAGAGAAAGCCCAAATGCAACAAGAAAACTAACAATTGCTTGCAGAGCAACTTGAAGTGAAAGAAGCAGTCAACAGATCCCTCCACTATGTGACGGGATTAGAAAAATAGGAAGAAGACTGAGTCACACACCAATTAGAGAATCTCGTAGAATCTATCCAGTAACTACAACAATGAATAGTAGGCTTAGAGCTCTACACTGTACCCCACACCCCGCAGGATGTAAGGGACCAAAGAGAATTGCTCGAAGCGTAGTTGAAAGAATCAAAACCCTTTCCATGGATTGAAAGCAACTGAGTGATCGTAGTGCCTAGATGTATGAGCGACTCACTGAGAATCCAGAATTGAAGGCACTAGATTCACAGCTATAGGAAGTGAATAAACAAGCAAAGAAAATACAGGCGTAGTTGAAGCCCCTATCAGCTATGGAAAGAATGAAGCAATCCCAAGAGAAGTGCATTTCCCAGCAATAGGTCCACACTATTTAGAGCAGAGTTATGGAAGTAACTCAAAGGCTCCAACCTATAAAAGATGAGTCTTACCAACTATTCATAGATATCGAAGGCTGAGGAGCAGAACTGGAGCAAGTCGTCATTGCATATTAACATCACCTAGAGGGACCTGTCAATAAAGCAGTCATACAAGAGTTCGTTGAAAAAGTGGTTGTGGCACAACAACAAGTCGAAGTATCTCGATCCATGCTCGAGTCTTTTGAAGAAGTACTAGTCAGATTAGAGTGACTCGGGATGAGTCACAGGTGAGTGTTGGGGGCCTCTTGGCCCTTGACCAAGTTTTGAAGATTCTTGGTCATGTTTGAACTAATTTTTGGACTTTGACAGGCTGTCAAAGGAGGAGTGCAAGACGAAGTGGAGATCGCGGGATCTCAGCCCCTTTTAGGGCCCTTTTTGGGATTTGGGATTCTGTAATGGGTATGGGGATCTCAACCCCTTTTAGGCCTAGTTTGTAATGTATAAATAAATAGCTAGGCAATGTAAGAGAGAGACTGAGAGACCGAAAGACCTAGTAGGCCCATGTGCTAAGTGCAAGAAATGGATCTATGTGATCAAGATTTGTAAGTGATTTGTGCATAATGTGTGAGGCTTGCAAGGCTAGTGCAAGTAAATGTAAGAGGCTGTGTGAAGGCTTGGTGTTGTACCCTAGCTAGAAGAAGAAGGATATGGAGAAGTGAGCACAGATCTCCTGTCTTCTATGGAGTAGAAATTGGATTCTATGTGCCTGTAAGAATCTTGAACAAAGATAATAAAGAAGAGAAGAGTTGGTGGATGTAGCCCTAGGGTAGGGGTGAACCACGTACATTTTGTGTTGCTATTCTTTGTGTGATGTATCGATATGTTTGTGTGTTTACTTTCTTAGTTCTTTAATATATATGAATGATAGATAGTTCTATTGATGCTTAGTTCTTAATAGTATGGATGGATGTTATATCTAACTTATGTACATATTCTTAGTGCTTAAATACCTTAGATCTGAATGAATATTGTGATACTATGTAATTAGGGTTTAACTGCGTTGTAAATGAGAATTAATATTGATGAATGTTAACTCTTGAGTTCTATCTTAATTGTTAGAATCACAGATCTGTGTCCTAGCTAAGGTTGCAGACATCTGAGTCCTACAACCACCCTTGCCTCTACCTCGGGTGAGACTTCATCTGTTTCACAGGTGTTTTTGAAAGGGCCAGTAGTTAGGGTTTTGTTGGTGCGTTGTTGTAGCGTTGAGCCCTGGGTCTGCCCTTGTGCGAAAAAATGGTTCTGTTGCCAGGACCTGAAACTGTGATTGTTGAGAACTTAGGAAAAAGAACCTTTGTGCGAAGATATGACCTGCAATTGTGAAAGCTTTTTGCATAAATATGTCGCTCTAGTGTGTAGTATTCTACTCAATCTGTGAAGGTTTGTGCTAAGAAAATAAGTCTGATCTAAAGAAAAGAGGTAAGATTCGAACACTTTGTGCTCTGATAGAGGTAAGAATAGTGAAAAGTTTTAGATCTGGAATCTCTTTGCTCTGCTGAAGATAATATTAGTGGAATTTTTTGTTTCTAGAGTATGGATCTAGGTATGTTCGATAAGATTTGTCCTAGCTTGAAAAATACGGCACTGATAGAAGAAATAAGATTTGATATGAGTAGATCTGATAAAAATAGTGAAAGATATGTTAAACCTATGCATAGAGAGAATGCTTGGACTAACAAATGGATGCAAAAAGCTAGAAAGAATTTGTTTCAGGTTAGCTACCATGATTTTTATGCACAGTACAGGAAAGGTCGGGTATCATTTAAGAGAAAGAGGGGATTAACCCTTTGTTATAGTTGCAGAAGATTGGGACATCTGGCTAAGGAATGCCCTGGTAGAAGACCTAGTTGGTTCTATTGCAAATCTATGGACCATGAAGTATTGGATTTCCCTAAAATGATTGCTAAGGTTGAAAGGATGAATATGAGACAATAAAACCCTAAGGCATATGAAGAAACTGAGGTTATGGAAGAACCACAGAAAGAATCAGAAAAATTATTTCTACATATGATAGAAACCCTGAATGACCACCAACATATCATCTTATTAGAGATATTCAAAGAAAAAGAGTGCATTGAAACAAGAATAGGAGACTTCGACATTGAGTGTATTCTGTATGAGGAAACACGGGTGAATATCATGACAGAAAGAACTTGGGAACTTTTAGGGGCGCCTTATATGATTCCTTCATTGGGAGGAATAGGATTATTCAGAGGAAAGTTGATAATCCTATGTGGAAGACTTACCCATATATCTATGAGTGATCATGGAACTTCGATAGAGGAAGAATTTGAAGTTGTTAAATTTATTGAGAACAACGCTCTGTTTTCTATGTTACTAGGAAAACTTTGGATTGAATAAGATCAAGCCAGAAGGAAAGAAGAAAAAGTCTTAGAACAAAAGAAGAAAGAGTTGAAAGATTTCATGACTAGGAGGATCACACACTTGATTGAAGAACAAGAGAACTGAGAAAAGCTATTTAAAACTAGAGACTTGGATGTTGAAGTGGGAAAAACACCAGAAGACCTACAAAATACTAAAGTACATATTCCAGATACAAATGAAGTATTACCCCTGATTTCTAGGAAATAATCTAACCAACGCGAAGTTACTCTACAAAAAGAAGATAAGAATCATAATGGAAAAAGGAATTATGAGACGAAGCTCACTAGAAAGAAGGCTAGAAAACTAAGTAAGAAGAGAGCTAAGATCGAAAAGCTACAGAAGGTTCTAGAGGGAACTTCGCAAAAGGAAAATTTTCAAAATTGGAACTTTGCTGGAATATAAGAGCTACGTCACATGGCACTTCTCCATGGAGAAGAAATATATCCTTTGGAAACAGTATAATCGTTCCACTGACGATCCGAATGAGTAGAAAGGAATTTATGGTCAGAAATTTCGCCACTAAACCATTGGGACCATGCCATAACAGAAAGAACTGATTTAATAAAGGCTTCTCGCCTGTTGCAAGAGATCCATTGCCAATTTATTTATTTATATTGTCACGCCTTACAACGAGAACACTTTTTCCAACCATGACTAGCTAAGACTGCAGAATAGTTGATTTTGCACAGTGATCATTGCATTATTTCCATCTACCCCATTGCATTGAGTAATTAATCTTCGAACCTGAGATATATAACCACAAGCATGTATTTCAGAAGAAATTAGAACACTCAAAGAGTCTGTGAAGGAAGTACTCATTGACCTCATGACTGAGAGAGTCATGTCTGAAAGAGTGATGTCTGTGGGTGTACAAGCTTCCTTGACGAGAGGAGTGCAAGCCTATCCGTCGACTGTTCGCAGAGCCGGACCATTCCAACCATCAATAGAAAAGAGAACCAAACACAGAGATGATGTATCCAATGCGAATATGATCCCAACCATATTGCCTAACTACATCCCGCCTCTAGCTGGTGCAGTGAGTCGTGATAATATGCTAAGAGATTTCAAGTACACCATGGTTATTGCATACCTCCTGAATGAGATACGCACAGTTCACTCACAGCAGGACAAGATCACAGTGTGGAAGTTCAATGACTTCAACCTCAGAGATCGCAAGAACTATAGTATGTTCACCCCGTATAAATAGCTAACCAAGAAAAAGGGAAAGAACTTAAAGATAATCTCCCAACCATGGATGATGAACCTCACGCAGTCCACCTTATTAAATGTAATGAAAATACCACACTTTGGAAGGCACTAGGAAGTCGATGCATGTGTCAATTTATTGCTTTCATGCTACCATGGTAGCTACTTATGGCTAGACTGTTGTATCACAGTCGATCTGATGTTGATCCATAGGATCATAGGATTAAGTATGCAAGGACCCTATCCACAGGAGTTCTATCTAGGAAAATCCACAAATCGCACACTAGCATAAAAGATCTAGGATACATATGGTGATGTTGAAAAGGGGACCCGAGACTACAAGGTAGCCTCCATCCAAAATGGTGCAGTGTGCCTAGACTATCAACTAATAGCTGAAAAGTTAGTAAGGAATAAAATACCTATGCAGGTCACAGGCTTTGTCGTTGGCCTCGCAGGGAAGTGCGTGGAAGGTCTACAGATGAACTGGGTGAAGTACCTAGTTAATCAGTTAGAGCTAGACTATCGCAAAGCACAAGATCAGGGATACGAGTTTCACTTTAGTTAGATCTTAATCCTCATCTCCTTTGTTTCCTAGGAGATGATGGAAGGTGTGACCTTCCCGAATATTGAACCGTTCAACCCACTTGCTGTGAAATTCACCACACTCTGGTACTCGCGCGATATGAACAAATAGTATCAGTCAAACCTTATTTTTCACACATTACCTTCAGTTGAAGAGAGCCATCGAATTTGAACCTCGCATGACTCTGAACACCCTACAGAGGTTCCAACCCTTGATGAATTTTTGCGCAGATCAACACTTCATCTACCTTAGAGCACGAGCCAATGAACATAAGGAGAAACTTCAGTCGTACTACAAACTCATAGAAGAGGACCTTGAGGACATCACAAAGGACTGGTCAGAAGACCTCCTTATTCCATGAAACCCTATAGATATGTTTGACCCTGACAGCCCAGAGACCACACAAAAAGAACATGATACACCCGGACCCAGCAAAATGATGAAGACCGAAGAGGTCCAAGATTTAAGAAGTGCCTGATGAAAGACTGCTTCAGTATCACCTAACCGAGGGGATGATGATTAAGTAGAAGAAATAAATTGCAAAGGAGCTGAAAAAAAGGCAAGTGAAGTAACACCACCCAGAGTTGAGGTTGACCCCCTGAAGAAGAGGGAGGTTTCTCCTGCAAAAAATTCTTCCCGAAAGAAATTGAAAGCCACTGTGACCAAGATGAATACTGTGCTCACTACCAATGATTTTGACTTCATCATAGCAACCCTAAACGACACTTCGCCGGAAATCATGGAGAAACAAGAAGCTAAGAAGGAGAAAATGTACAACAGAATTAAGGTCAAATTCTGAGGGGTACAGTAGGCCCTTCAATCCATCCGCACAGTGTCCACTGTACCCCTTCCATCAGGAGAACCAGAGTTGGGAGATGAGCTAGCCGAACTGCACTAAGTAGCTGATGTGTTCGAAGATTTCCTTCATCAGGCACAAGAAGAGATAGAAAAATCCACCCAGGCTTTGAAGCAAGAGCAAGGAGTACTCGCAGAAAAATGCAGAGTTGCAGAACAGAAGAAGGTTGCTCTCCTGGCAAAGTTTGAAGAAGAGAAAGACCAAATGCAGCAAGAAAAAAAAAAGTTGCTCCTAGAGAAACTCAAAGTGAAAGAAGCATTCAACAGATCCCTCCACTCTATGACAGGATTAGAATCACAGGAAGAATACCGAGTCATGCACCAAGTAGAGAATCTCTCATAAGCTATCCAACAACTACAACAACGAATAGCAGACTTAGAGCTCTGCACTGTACCCGACACCTCGTGAGATGTAAGGGACCAAAGAGAAGCAACTTCTCGAAGCGCAGTTGAAAGAATCAAAACCCTTTCCACGGAATTCAAGAAACTGAGTGATCATAGTGCCCAGATGTATGAGAGACTCACTGAGAATCTAGAATTGAAGGCACTGGACTCACAGCTATAGGAAGCGAAGTAGTAAGAAGAGATAATACAGGCACAGTTGAAGCCCCTGTCAGTTGTGGAAAGAATGAAGTGATCCTAAGAGAAACACACTGCCCATCAGCAGGTCCACACTTTTTAGAGTAGAGTTATGGAAGTAACTCAGAGGCTCCAACTTGTACAGGATGAGTCTTACCAACTTTTCACAGAGATCGAAGGCCGAGGAGAAGAACTAGAGCAAGTCATCATTGCAGCTGAACAGTGCCTAGAGCGACCTGTCAATGAAGCATTCATACAAGAGTTCGCTAAACAAGAGGTCGTTGCACAACAACAAGTCGAAGAAGATCGAGCTAAAATCGAGGCTTTTGAAGTAGAACTAGTCAGATCAAAGTGACTCGGTATGAGCTACATGTGAGTGTTGGGGGTCTGTTGGCCCTTGACCAAGTTTCGAGGATTATTGTTCATGTTTGACCTAATTTTGGGAATTCAACAGCCTGTCAAAAGCAGAGAGCAAGACGAAGCGGAGATCGCATGATCTCAGCCCCTTTTAGGGCCCTTTCTGGGATTTGGGATTATGTAATGGGTATGGGGATGTGGGCCCATGGATTTACCCATGCTTAGGCCTAGTTTGTAATGTATAAATAAGTAGCTAGGCAATGTAAGAGAGAGACTGAGAGACCGAAAGACCTAGTAGGCATGTGTGCTAAGTGCTATAGATGGATCTATGTGATCAAGAGTTGCAAGTGCTTTGTGCATATTGTGTGAGGCTTGCAAGGCTAGTGCAAGTAACTATAAGAGGTTGTGTGAAGGCTTGGTGTTGTACCCTAGCTAGAAGAAGGAGGATCTAGTGGAGTGCACGCAGATATCCTGTCTTCTGTGGAGTAGAACTTGGATGCTATGTGCCTGTAAGAAGCTTGAACAAAGATAATAAAGAAGAGAAGATTTGGTGGACGTAGCCCTAGAGTGGGGGTGAATCATGTACATGTTGTGTTTCTATTCTTTGTGCGATGTATTGATATGTTTCTGTGTTTACTTTCTTAGTGATTTAATATAGATGAATGATAGATATATTTGTTGATTCTTAGTGCTTAATAGTATGGATGGATGTTAGATTTGACCTATGTACGTATGCTTAGTGCTTAAATACCTTAGATATGAATGAATATTGTGATACTCTGTAATTAGAGTTTAACTACGCTGTAAATGAGACTAAATATTGGTGAATGTTAATTGTTGAGTACTCTGTTAAGTGTTAGAATCATAGATCTGCGTCCCAACTAAGTTTGCATACATCTAAGTCCTACAACCACCCCTACCTCTACCTCGGGTGAGACTTCATCTGCTTCACAGGTGTTGCCGAAAGGGTCGGTAGTTAGAGTTTTGTTGGTGCATTGTTGTAGTGTTGAACCCTGGGTCTGCCCCTGTGCCAACACTTTCCATGTTCCCATTTAAAGTAGCAACCATGATAAGCATCACATGTTCAGTTTGACTCTAGAAGAAGTCTTGTTCGAAAAGAAGTATTAAGTATCCTTGGTTGTCCATCTACATCCATGTTCCTATGATGAAAGAAAGAAGTTGGAATCTCCAGGAAGGAAGGGCATGGAATCTATAGAAGACTCGATGGACCCAAAATCTAAATAGGAACATGAGGAAGAACATGAATATCCCAAGAAAGAAAGAAAATCTAGAAAAACCAGTTATTATATCGAGAATCATAAGACTACTAGCTTGTTTTGAACCCACTAGAAGAAATCAACCAGAAGAAATGGAATTTGTGATGACAAATAGTTTATGTAAGAAAATGTGAAAAATACTTATGAATGGAAAAATTGCGAGATTTAGAACTAGAGGTTCTCTCAGAAGGAGGGAGAAGGCTATGACGACAACTTATTCCAGTAAACCAGATATACCTCTTGCAGAATCCATGGATTGAAATTTACATGTAAAAGGTTGCTCTTCCCAATAAAGAAAATTGAGAAATAAGCTTATACCAAAAAGAGACCCATGTATGCAAATGGAAGAAGACTTTGTATGGATTCAAGCAACTTGATGCAGATTATCTCATATATAGCAGAAGCATGGTGAAAACTTCCTATGATAGAGAAAGTGTATTATAATAGTTAGTAAGAAGTCTAGGATGATGGATTGCAAATATATGGCTAACTCCCATGATAACAGATCTAAAGACATTGAAGTGACTCTAATCCATTAGAAACGTCTTTGTATTGACAATTCATTAGATTGTTAGTGTATTTGGAGAATACTCAGTTGGATATTTGTTTTGTGGGACATTTAAATTATGACATACAATTGCATGAATTTATCGATTCAAATTGGGTAGGGAGTACATATGACAAAAGTAGTGCTACTTGGATATGTTTCAGTTTGAGATTTTCCATGATGTCATGGGATAGAAGGAAACAAAAGTATATTGAAATCATCACTACAGAAGAATAGTATATTGTAGCTTGCAATGATTGTACATAAGAAATAAGTTGATTTCTTGACCGTCTGATCAAGTGTTGAAATCGACCATGAT
The DNA here is from genome assembly GCA_032191745.1 of Picea mariana. Classification (NCBI taxonomy): domain Eukaryota; kingdom Viridiplantae; phylum Streptophyta; class Pinopsida; order Pinales; family Pinaceae; genus Picea; species Picea mariana. The sequence goes on from JASDQU010103684.1 coordinate 368,067, forward strand.
ATATTGTAATAATCGGAGCTATGTGAAGCTTTCAGATAAATTGGTGTTCCATGACAGACCAAAGTACATTGATATAAAGAATTATATCATGATAAAATCCATAAGAGAGAAGTGTTTCTCCAGTATATCTCCACAGATGACCAGCTAGTAGATATTTTGGTAAAGCCTATGTCCAAGATTAAAAGTGTTCATACTTAAGAGAAAATTTGGGCCTCATGGAGATGACTTCCTTATTGGAAAAGGAAGTGATTACTCCTAGGTTTGTAGGGAGAACTGATATGTTATTGATTTATGGGCAGTCATTTTCCAGTTCGAAAAATGGTGCGGGATGGGTAGTTCCTTTCCAGTTCGGAAAGTGGTTCGATATTTATAACCAATAGGCATTTTCCAATTCAAAAAATGGTCCAAATCAGATAGTGATTTTCGTAATGAAAATGGTCTGATAGATTGTTGATGTAACATAGACAATGATTCCCCTTGTGGCCAGCGTGGGGGAATGGTCTAGGAAATTCATTCTTCTTGGAAGTCACTCTGAGTAGTGGTCAAGTAGAATGGCCCACCTCGTCGGACAATCATTCTTTCAAAGTTCACAATTGTGAGAAGTTTTGAAGAATGGTCCATTTTGGAGGTTGGTGCAGGATAGTCATTTCCATAGTAAATGGTTAGAATAGTCATTCCCTAGGGCAGATTCATTCTCTCAAAGTTGCACTGTGATTAGTGTCATAGGAATGGCCCAGTTAGGTGAATGGCCCAAGTTTAGCAATCAGGGACATGCATTCTCTAGGACAGACTCATTTTCTCCAGGTTGCACTATGATTAGTGTTGGAGGAATGGCCTAGTTAGGTGAATGGTCCAGGCTCAGAAATCGGGGACAATCATTCTTATATGCTTGAGAAGAGTAGTCCAGATATCCCATGGTGGATGCTTTACTTTATGAGGGAATATTCTCTTCCAGATCTCATAGATGTGAGTGGAATAATGGCCTATATGACTCAATTTAATATCACGATATTGTTTTATACAGGTTGATATCATATGATATGATTTTTGTGGAAACTGTATGTCTCTGGACAGTATTTGTATGCTATTATGGTGGATGTGATCCACTGGTAGTGATTGTGTGTCACTGGTTAGTAGTCATGTGATACTAGGAGTAGTTGTGTACCACTGGGTAGTAGTTGTGTACTACTCTAGATGGACATAGTTGTGTTCTATTGGATGGCATTGTTATGATTTCCATGGAGAGTATCACTAGTGTTGGAGATTATTTTCAGCTAGATGGATAGTCAGTATGCTGATGGACATACATTATCCCTATGGAAAATGGTCAAGGACAGTCATTCTTCTAGGAGGTATGTCCAGATTAGAAGAATGATTTTTGTATCAATCTATGGAGTGATTGAATTATTCAACATCATGCCCAATTAATCAAATGGAGTATGGATTTGTGACATGATGCAATTAATTCTATCATCTGATACTGATAGTGATGATGGTGCTCATGATTTGACCATGAGATAGCATGTGTGTCTATGATGTTTCTATCGGTTGAATGGTTTTTGTGTGCTCAAGACGATTTCCTTTAATACCTCCCTATATAGGAGGGAGCGTTGATATTATGGTAGTTGTGGGAGGTATTAAACTCTACATGTAACCCTGATGAGACTAGAATATTCCGAGAAGCAAGAGAAACCCTAAAATGTTGGATAATAACTCTAAGAGAAAAGTAGGCTCAAGACAATATTTATTATTGAGTTATTAGCCTCCAAAAGTAGAAGTCAGACCAGTTAGGTCACTTGGAGGACTATAAATAAGAGGGATCTAGAGTTCATTTGTCACTCTCACTCTCACAACTGCATAAGAACAGTGGTGCACAAGTTTGGAGAGGAGCTTCAGCTACAGCTGCTGCAACTGGCATTTTGGTTTTGTCTTGGAATTTCTCTTTGGTTATGATTTGGAATTTTTTCCTGGTACGCTAGCTCTAGAGAGAGGTATGCTACCTTGGTTGGCTAGTGGTTATAGGGTTTTCTTTTGTAATTATACTCTCTATCAAGGTTAAGGTGCTCGGGGGTGGACTTTTTTCCTATGGTTGGGTGACAATATTGCTATATTATCTATGGTGAAATGATCACACCTATTTTTCTAAAAGGTGGGTATTTCGAGGTTTCATAAAACATATGAAAGGATCAAATGTTTGTTTTTATTATAAGAAATGAAGAAGGACATCCACAACTTTTCAGTATAATGTGACATTTTCCAATGAAAAATGGGAGAGACAGTGAAACCTATAGGAAAACTACAACCTTTGCCCATTCTACCAGCACTATGGACTGACATTTCTATGGACTTCATTATGGGGTTACCAAAATATAGCAACAAATTCTTAATCATGGATGTCATTTATAATATTTCCAAATATGCTCATTTTGGTGCTCTAAAACACCCGTTTAAATCATCTACGGTGACTCAAGTGTTCATGGATGATATCTTTAAAATACATGGTATGATGCAATATATTATGATAGACCATGACCCCACTTTCACTAGAAATATCTAGAAATATTTATTTCGACTCCAGGGAACTCAATTGAATCTTAGCATTGCATATCACCCCCAAATTGATGGTGAAACATAATTTTATATCATGCAATATATTATGATAGACCATGACCCCACTTTCACTAGAAATATCTGGAAATATTTATTTCGACTCCAGGGAACTCAATTGAATCTTAGCATTGCATATCACCCCCAACATTGACAATTTTTTGGAAGTGCATTTATGATGCTTTACTTCAAAGTGAAAATCCCAATGGGTTCAATGGTTACCTATAACAAAATGGTGGTATAATACAATTTATCATGGTCCCTGTTGAATGACTCCCTTTGAGGATATTTATGGAAAAATACCCCATTACTAATATCCTAATTACTAGGATTCTCTAAGGTGCAGGAGGTAGACAAAACCCTCATAGCTCGGGCTGACATTCTCTATACTCTCAAGAATAATATATTAATGGCTCAGAATAGGATGAATCAATAGGTTTATCAACATCATTTAGAACACCATTTTGAAGAAGGAAATCAAGTGTTCCTTCATATACATCCTTATAAGCATAAATACCTCAAAGAAAACCACCACCAAAAGATTTTTCCCAAGGTTTATGGCCCCTATAATGTTCTCAAATGTATTGGGCCATTGGCTTACAAATTGGAGCTTCCCTGACACTCTAAAATTCATCCAATCATTCATGTCTATTTTTTAAAGAAAGTGGTCAGATATAATAAATGTATTCAAACTATCCCTCTAGAATTAGATGAAAAAGGTTCCATTTGGTTGCATCCCAAGGTTTTCCTTGACAAAAGAGAGCATCGTATCTACCAGGTAACTATCTAGGAGGTCCTGATACAATGAAAGGATACACTACCAGAGGATGCCACATGGGAACCAATAGAGATCCTCCAATGATTATGTTATCTCTAGTGTATCCCCCTTAGATAGATATATAGGTTTGTATGTATTGATGCCATCTCTATTAGTAAATATAGTGTGAAAACAATAGTTGTAACAAGGCCTACTAAAAGGTTCCACCTACTAGAAACTTCCTTCTCTATAAAGTTCCTAGGAGGTAGATAGAACTATATAAATATGTAGAATCAATGTAATGAGATCTCTTGTGAATCATATTGTAATTGGAGCTTCTCTGCAATTGTAATTGGAGATCCTCCAACAATTCCCTCATATATAGTGTATCCCCCTTAGGTATATATATAGGTTTCTATGTATTGAGACCATCTCTAGTAAATAAGACCCATGTAGTAAATATAGTGTGAAAGAAATAATTGTAACAATGCCTACTAAAAGGTTCCACCAACTAGAAGCTTCCTTCTCTATAAAGTGCCTAGGAGGTAGATAGAACTATATAAATAAGTAGAATCAATGTAATGAGATGTCTTGTGAATCATATTGTAATTGGATCTTCTCTCAAATGGAGGTTTCCCCCTCGAAGAGGCAAGTGAACATTGCTTCTATCAATCAAGTTATTTCTATTTGTGGTATTTTGGTTATCTATAATTTCTTATTGATGTTATAATATGTCATTCCTACTCTAAATCTAGGTATAA
>JASDQU010103684.1:380934-393519 GCA_032191745.1 Picea mariana
TTTGGAGGCTAATAACTCAATAATAAATATTGTCTTGAGCCTACTTTTCTCTTAGAGTTATTATCCAACATTTTAGGGTTTCTCTTGCTTCTCGGAATATTCTAGTCTCATCAGGGTTACATGTAGAGTTTAATACCTCCCACAACTACCATAATATCAACACTCCCTCCTATATAGGGAGGTAATAAAGGAAATAGTCTTGAGCACACACAAGCCATTCAACCGATAGAAACATCATAGACACACATGCTATCTTATGGTCAAATCATGAGCACCATCATCACTATCAGTATCAGATGATAGAATTAATTGCATCATGTCTCAAAGCCATACTCCATCTGATTAATCGGGCATGATATTGAATAAGTCACTCACTCCACAGAGTGATACAAAAATCATTCTTCTAATCTGGACATACCTCCTAGAAGAATGAATGTCTTTGACCATTTTCCATAGGGATAATGTATGTCCATCAGCATACTGACTATCCATCTAGCTGAAAATAATCTCCAACACTAGTGATACTCTCCATAGAAATCATAACAATGCCATCCAATAGAACACAACTGTGTCCATCCAGAGTAGTACACAACTACTACCTAGTGGTACACAACTACTCCTAGTATCACACGACTACTAACCAGTGACACACAATCACTACCAGTGGATCACATCCACCATAATAGCATACAAATACTGTCCAGAGACATACAGTTTCCACAAAAATCATATCATMTGATATCAACCTRTATAAAACAATATCGTGATATTAAATTGAGTCATATAGGCCATTATTCCACTCACATCTATGAGATCTGGAAGAGAATATTCCCTCATAAAGTAAAGCATCCACCATGGGATATCTGGACTACTCTTCTCAAGCATATAAGAATGATTTTCCCCGATTTCTGAGCCTGGACCATTCACCTAACTAGGTCATTCCTCTAGCACTATTCATAGTGCAACCTGGAGAAAATGAGTCTGTCCTAGAGAATGCATGTCCCTGATTGTTGAACTTGGAACATTCACCTAACTGGGCCATTCCTATGACACTAATCACAGTGCAACTTTGAGAGAATGAATCTGCCCCAGGGAATGACTATTCTAACCATTTCCTATGGAAATAACTATCATGCACCAACCTCCAAAATGGACCATTCTTCAAAACTTCTCACAATTGTGAACTTTGAAAGAATGATTTTCCGACAAGGTGGGACATTCTGCTTGACCACTACTCAGAGTGACTTCCAAGAAGAATGAATTTCGTAGACCATTCCCCCATGTTGGCCAAAAGGGGAATCATTGTCTATGTTACATAAAAAATCTATCAGATCATTTTCATTACGAAAATCACTATCTGATTTGGACCATTTTTTGAATTGTAAAATGCCTATTGGTTATAAATATCGAACCACTTTCTGAACTGGAAAGGAACTACCCATCCCGCACCATTTTTCGAACTGGAAAATGACTGCCCATAAATCAATAACACATCAGTGCTCCCTAAAAACCTAGGAGTAATCACTTCCTTTTCCAATAAGGAAGTCGTCTCCAGGAGGCCCAAATTTTCTCTTAAGTATGAACACTTTTAATCTTGGACAGAGACTTTACCAAAATATCTACTATCTGGTCATCTGTGGAGATATACTGGAGAAACACTTCTCTCTTATGGATTTTATCATGATATAATGCTTTATATCAATGTACTTTGGTCTGTCATGGAACACCAGTTTATCTGAAAGCTTCACATAGCTCTGATTATTACAATATATCATGGTCGATTTTAACACTTGATCAGACGGTCAAGAAATCAACTTATTTCTTATGTACAATCATTGCAAGCTACAATATACTATTCTTCTGTAGTGATGATTTCAATATACTTTTGTTTCCTTCTATCCCATGACATCATGGCAAATCTCAAACTGAAACATATCCAAGTAGCACTACTTTTGTCATATGTACTCCCTACCCAATCTGAATCGATAAATTCATGCAATTGTATGTCATAATTTAAATGTCCCACAAAACAAATATCCAACTGAGTATTCTCCAAATACATTAACAATCTAATGAATTTTCAGTACAAAGATGTTTCTAATGGATTAGAGTCACTTCAATGTCTTTAGATCTGTTATCATGGGAGTTAGACATATATTTGCAATCCATCATCCTAGACTTCTTACTAACTATTATAATACACTTTCTCTATCATAGGAAGTTTTCACCATGCTTTTACTATATATGAGATAATATGCATCAAGTTGCTTGAATCCATACAAGGTCTTCTTCCATTTGCATACATGGGTCTCTTTTTGGTATAAGCTTATTTCTCAATTTACTTTATTGGGAAGAGCAACCTTTTACATGTAAATTTCAATCCATGGATTCTGCAAGAGGTATATCTGGTTTACTGGAATAAGTTGTCGTCATAGCCTTCTCCCTCCTTCTAGGAGAACCTCTAGTTCTGAATTTCGTAATTCTTCCATTCATAAGTCTTTTTCACATTTTCTTACATAAACTATTCGTCATCACAAATTCCATTTCTTCTGGTTGATTTCTTCTAGTGGGTTCAAACCAAGATAGTAGTCTTATGATTCTCGATATAATAACTGGTTTTTCTATATTTTCTTTCTTTCTTGGGATATTCATGTTCTTCCTCATGTTCCTATTTAGCTTTTGGGTCCATCGAGTCTTCTATAGATTCCATGCCCTTCCTTCCTGAAGATTCCAACTTCTTTCTTTCATCATAGGAACATGGATGTAGATGGACAACCAAGGATACTTAAGACTTCTTTTCGAACAAGACTTCTTCTAGAGTCAAACTGAACATGTGATGCTTATCATGGTTGCTACTTTAAATGGGAACATGGAAAGTGTTGGCACAGGGGCAGACCCAGGGCTCAACACTACAACAATGCACCAAAAAAACTCTAACTACCGACCCTTTAGGCAACACCTGCGAAGCAGATGAAGTCTCACCCGAGGTAGAGGTAGGGGTGGTTGCAGGACTCAGATGTATGCAAACTTAGTTGGGATGCAGATCTATGATTCTAACACTTAATAGAGAACTCAACAATTAACATTCATCAATATTTAGTCTCAGTTACAATGTAGTTAAACCCTAATTAAAGGATATCACAATATTCATTCATATCTAAGGTATTTAAGCACTAAGCATACGTACATAGGTCAGATCTAACATCCATCCATACTATTAAGCACTAAGCATCAACAAATCTATCTATCATTCATCTATATTAAATCACTAAGCAAGTAAACACAGAAACATATCAATACATCGCACAAAGAATAGAAAAACAACATGTACATGATTCACCCCCACTCTAGGGCTACGTCCACCAAATCTTCTCTTCTTTATTATCTTTGTTCAAGCTTCTTACAGGCACATAGCATCCAAGTTCTACTCCACAGAAGACAGGAGATCTGCATGCACTCCACTAGATCCTCCTTCTTCTAGCTAGGGTACAACACCAAGCCTTCACACAACCTCTTACAGTTACTTGCACTAGCCTTGCAAGCCTCACACAATATGCACAAAGCACTTACAACTCTTGATCACATAGATCCATCTCTAGCACTTATCACACATGCCTACTAGGTCTTTCGGTCTCTTAGTCTCTCTCTTACATTTCCTAGCTACTTATTTATACATTACAAACTAGGCCTAAGCATGGGTAAATCCATGAGCCCACATCCCCATACCCATTACATAATCCCAAATCCCAAAAAGGGCCCTAAAAGGGGCCGAGATCATGCGATCTTCGCTTCATCTTGCTCTCCACCTTCGACAGGTTGTTGAATTCCCAAAATTAGGTCAAACATGAACAATAATCCTCGAAACTTGGTCAAGGGCCAACAGACCCCCAACAATCACATGTAGCTCATACCGAGTCACTTTGATCTGACTAGTTCTACTTCAAAAGCCTTGATCTTGGCTCGAGCTTCTTCGACTTGTTGTTGTGCAATGACCTCTTGTTTAGCAAACTCTTGTATGACTGCTTCATTGACAGGTCACTCTAGGAACTGTTCAGCTGCAATGATGATTTGCTCTAGTTCTTCTCCTCGGCCTTCGATCTCTATGAAAATTTGGTAAGACTCATCCTATACAAGTTGGAGCCTCTGAGTTACTTCCATAACTCTTTGCTGAAAAGTGTGGACCTGCTGATGGGAAGTGTGTTTCTCTTAGGATCGCTTCATTCTTTCCACAACTGACAGGGGCTTCAACTGCGCCTATATTGTCTCTGCTTACTACTTCGCTTCTTGTAGCTGTGAGTCCAGTGCCTTCAATTCTAGATTCTCAGTGAGTCTCTCATACATCTGGGCACTATGATCACTCAGTTTCTTGAATTCCATGGAAAGGGTTTTGATTCTTTCAACTGCGCTTCAAGAAGTTGCTTCTCCTTGGTCCCTTACATCCCATGAGGTGTTGGGTACGGTGCAGAGCTCTAAGTCTGCTATTCGTTGTTGTAGATGTTGGATAGCTTATGAGAGCTTCTCTACTTGGTGCGTGACTCGGTATTCTTCCTGTGTTTCTAATCCTGTCATAGAGTGGAGGGATCTATTGAATGCTTCTTTCACTTTGAGTTTCTCTGGGAGCAACTTTTTTTTTTCTTGCTGCATTTGGTCTTTCTCTTCTTCAAACTTTGCCAGGAGAGCAACCGTCTTCTGTTCTGCAACTCTGCATTTTTCTGCGAGTACTCCTTGCTCTTGCTTCAAAGCCTGGGTGGATTTTTCTATCTCTTCTTGTGTGTGACGAAGGAAAGCTTCGAATGCATCAGCTACTCAGTGGAGTTCGGCTGGCTCATCTCCCAAATCTGGTTCTCCTAATGGAAGGGGCGCAGTGGACACTGTGCGGATGGAATGAAGGGCCTGTTGTACCCCTTAGAATTTGACCTTAATTCTGTTGTACATTTTCTCCTTCTTAGCTTCTTGTTTCTCCATGATTTCCAACGAAGTGTCGTTTAGGGTTGCTATGATGAAGTCAAAATCATTGGTAGTGAGAACAGTCTTCATCTTGGTCACAGTGGCTTTCAGTTTCTTTCGGGAAGAATTTTTTGGGGGAGAAACCTCCCTCTTCTTCAAGGGGTCAACCTCAACTCTGGGCGGTGTTACTTCACTTGCCTTTTGTTCAGCTCCTTTTCCATTTATTTCTTCTACTTAATCATCATCCCCTCGGTTAGGTGATACTGAAGCAGTCTTTCATGAGGCACTGCTTAAATCTTGGACCTCTTCGGTCTTCATCATTCTGCTGGGTCTGGGTGTATCATGTTCTTTTTGTGTGGTCTCTGGGCTGTCAGGGTCAAACATATCTACAAGGTTTTATGGAATAAGGAGGTCTTCTGACCAGTCCTTAGTGATGTCCTCAAGGTCCTCTTCCATGAGTTTGTAGTACGACTGAAGTTTCTCCTTATGTTCATTGGCTCGTGCTCTGAGGTAGATGAAGTGTTGATCTGTGCAAAAATTCATCAAGGGTTGGAACCTTTGTAGGGTGTTTGGAGTCATGTGAGGTTAAAATTTGATGGCTCTATTCAACTGAAGGTAATGTGTGAAAAATAATGTTCGATTGCTACTGTTTTTTCATATCACACGAGTACCAGAGTGTGGTGAAGTTCGCAACAAGCGGTTTGAATGGTTCAATATTCGGGAAGGTCGCACCTTCCAGCATCTCCTAGGAAACAAAGGAGATGAGGATTAAGATCCAACTAAAGTGAAACTGGTATCCCTAATCCTATGCTTTTCGATAGTCTAGCTCTAACTGATTAACTAGGTACTTCACCCAGTTCATCTATAGACCTTCCACGCACTTCCCTGCGAGGTCAACAACAAAGCCTATGACCTGCATAGGTATTTTATTCCTTACTAACTTTTCAGCTATTAGCTGGCAGTCTAGGCACACTGCGCCATTCTGGATGGAGGCTACCTTGTAGCCTCGGGTCCCCTTTTCAACATCACCATATGTATCCTTGATCTTTTGTGCTAGTGTGCAATTTGTGGATTTTCCTAGATACAACTCCTGCAGGTAGGGTCCTTGCATACTTAATCCTATGATCCTATGGATCAACATCAAATCAACTGTGATACAACGGTCTAGCCATAAGTAGCTACCATGGTAACATGAAAGAAATAAATTGACACATGCGTTGACTTCCTAGTGCCTTCCAAAGTGTGGGATTTTCATTACATTTAACAAGGTGGACTGCATGAGGTTCATCATCCATGGCTGGGGGATTATCTTTGAGTTCTTTCCCTTTTTCTTGGTCAGCTATTTATACGGGGTGAACATACTATAGTTCTTGCGATCTTCGAGGTTGAAGTCATTGAACTTCAACACTGTGATCTTGTCCTGCTGTGAGTGAACTGTGCATATCTCGTTCGGGAGGTATGCAATAACCATGGTGTACTTGAAATCTCTTGGCTGATTATCACGACTCACTGCACCAGCTAGAGGCGGGATGTAGTTGGGCAATATGGTTGGGATCAACTTCGCATTGGATACATCATCTCTGTGTTTGGTTCTCTTTTCTATTGATGGTTGGAATGGTCCAGCTCCACGAACAGTCGACGGAGAGGCTTGCACTCCTCTTGTCAAGGAAGCTTGTACACCCACAGACATCAATCTTTCAGACATGACTCTCTCAGTCATGAGGTCAATGAGTACTTCCTTCACAGACTCTTCGAGTGTGCTAATTTCTTCTGAAATACATGCTTGTGGTTGTATATTTCAGGTTCAAAGATTAATTGCTCAATGCAATGAGGTAGATGGAAATAATGCAATGATCACTATGCAAAATCAATTATTCTGCAGTCTTAGCTAGTCACAGTTGGCAAAAGTGTTCTTGTTGCAAGGTGCGACAATATAAATATATAAATTGGCAATGGATCTCTTGCAACAAGTGAGAAGCCTTTATTAAATCAGTTCTTTCTGTCATGGCACGGTCCTAACGATCTAGTGATGAAATTTCTGACCATAAATTCCTTTCTACTCATTCGAATCGTCGGTGGAACGATTATACTGTTTCCAAAGGCTATATTTCTTCTCCATGGAGAAGTGCCATATGACGTAGCTCTTATATTCCAGTGAAGTTCCAATTTTGAAAATTTTCCTTCTGCAAAGTTCCCTCTGGAACCTTCTATAACTTTTTGATCTTAGCTCTCTTCTTACTTAGTTTTCTAGCCTTCTTTCTAGTGATCTTCGTCTCATAATTCCTTTTTCCATTCTGATTCTTATCTTCTTTTGGTAGAGTAACTTCACGCTAGTTAGATTATTTCCTAGAAATCAGGGGTAATACTTCATCTGTATCTAGAATATGTAATTCAGTATTTTGTAGGTCTTCTGGTGTTTTTCCCACTTCGACATCCAAGTCTCTAGTTTTAAATAGCTTTCCTCAGTTCTCCTGTTCTTCAATCAAGTGTGTGATCCTCCTAGTCATGAAATATTTCAACTCTTTCTTCTTTTGTTCTAAGACTTCTTCTTCTTTCCTTCTGGCTTGATCTTCTTCAATCCAAAGTTTTCCTAGTAACATAGAAAACAGAGCATTGTTCTCAATAAATTTGACAACTTCAAATTCTTCCTCTATCGAAGTTCCATGATCACTCATAGATATATGGGTAAGTCTTCCACATAGGATTATCAACTTTCCTCTGAATAATCCTATTCCTCCCAATGAAGGAATCATATAAGGCTCCCCTAAAAGTTCCCAAGTTCTTTCTGCCATGATATTCACCCATGTTTCCTCATACAGAACACACTCAATGTCAAAGTCTCCTATTCTTGTTTCAATGCACTCTTTTTCTTTGAAGATCTCTAATAAGATGATATGTTGGTGGTCATTCAGGGTTTCTGTCATATGTAGAAATAATTTTTCTGATTCTTTCTGGGGTTCTTCCATAATCTCAGTTTCTTCATATGCCTTAGGGTTTTATTGTCTCATATTCATCCTTTCAACCTTAGCAATCATTCTAGGGAAATCCAATACTTCATGGTCCATAGATTTGCAACAGAAGCAACTAGGTCTTCTACCAGGGAATTCCTTAGCCAGATGTCCCAATCTTCTGCAACTATAACAAAGGGTTAATCCCCTCTTTCTCTTAAATGATACCCGACCTTTCCTGTATTGTGCACAAAGATCATGGTAGCTAACCTGAAACAAATTCTTTCTAGGATTTTGCATCCATTTGTTAGTCCAAGCATTCTCTCTATGCATAGGTTTAACATATCTTTCACTATTCTTATCAAATATACTCATATCAAATCTTATTTCTTCTATCAGTGCCCTATTTTTCAAGCTAGGACAAATCTTATCAAACATACCTAGATCCATACTTTAGAAACAAAAAATTCCACTAATATTATCTTCAGCAGAGAAAAGAGATTCCAGATCTAAAACTTTTCACTATTCTTACCTCTATCAGAGCACAAAGCGTTCGAATTTTACCTCTTTTCTTTAGATCAAACTTATTTTCTTAGCACAAACCTTCACAGATTGAGTAGAATACTACACACTAGAGCGACATATTTATGCACAAAGCTTTCACAATTTCAGGTCATATCTTCGCACAAAGGTTCTTTTTCCTAAGTTCTCAACAATCATAGTTTCAGGTCCCGGCAACAGAACCATTTTTTCGCATAGGGGCAGACCCAGGGCTCAACGCTACAACAACGCACCAACAAAACCCTAACTACTAGACCTTTCAAAAACACCTGCGAAACAGATGAAGTCTCACCCGAGGTAGAGGAAAGGGTGGTTGTAGGACTCAGATGTCTGCAACCTTAGCAGGGACACAGATATGTGATTCTAACACTTAAGATAGCACCTAAAAGTTAACATTCATCAATATTCAGTCTCAGTTACAACGTAGTTAAACCCTAATTACATAGTATCACAATATTCATTCAGATCTAAGGTATTTAAGCACTAAGAATATGTACATAAGTTAGATATAACATCCATCCATACTATTAAGAACTAAGCATCAATAGATCTATCTATCATTCATCTATATTAAATCACTAAGAAAGTAAACACACAAACATATCAATACATCACACAAAGCATAGCAACACAACATGTACGTGGTTCACCCCCACCCTAGGGCTACATCGACCAACTCTTCTCTTCTTTATTATCTTTTTTCAAGCTTCTTACAGGCACATAGAATCCAATTTCTACTCCATAGAAGACAGGAGATCTGTGCTCACTTCGCCAGATCCTTCTTCTTCTAGCTAGGGTACAACACCAAGCCTTCACACAGCCTCTTACATTTACTTGCACTAGACTTGCAAGCCTCACACATTATGCACAAATCACTTACAAATATTGATCACATAGATCCATTTATTTCACTTAGCACATGGGCCTACTAGGTCTTTCGGTCTCTCAGTCTCTCTCTTACATTGCCTAGCTATTTATTTATACATTACAAACTAGGCCTAAAAGGGGTTGAGATTCCCATACCCATTACAGAATCCCAAATCCCAAAAAGGGTGCTAAAAGGGGCCGAGATACCACGATCTCCACTTCGTCTTGCACTCCTCCTTTGACAGCCTGTCGAAGTCCCAAAATTAGTTCAAACATGACCAAGAATCTTCATAACTTGGTCAAGGGCCAACAGGACCCCAACACTCACCTGTGACTCATCCTGAGTCACTCTAATCTGACTAGTACTTCTTCAAAAGCCTCGATATTGGCTCAAGCTACTTCGACTTGTTGTTGTGCCACGACCTCTTTTTCAACAAACTCTTGTATGACTTCTTTATTGACAGGTTCCTCTAGGTGATGTTAAGATTCAATGACGACTTGCTCCAGTTCCGCTCCTCAGCCTTCGATATCTATGAATAGTTGGTAAGACTCATCTTTTACAGGTTGGAGCCTCTGAGTTACTTCCATAACTCTGCTCTAAATAGTGTGGACCTGTTGTTGGGCAATGCGCTTCTCTTGGGATTGCTTCATTCTTTCCAGAGCTGATAGGGGCTTCAACTATGCCTGTATTTTCTTTGCTTGTTTCTTCGCTTCCTATATCTGTGAATCTAGTGCCTTCAATTCTGGATTCTCAGTGATTTGCTCATACATCTAGGCACTATGATCACTCATTTGCTTTCAATCCATGGAAAGGGTTTTGATTCTTTCAACTGTGCTTCGAGCAATTCTCTTTGGTCCCTTACATCCTGCGGGGTGTGGGGTACAGTGCAGAGCTCTAAGCCTTCTATTCATTGCTGTAGTTACTGGATAGATTCTATGAGCTTCTCTAATTGGTGCATGAATCAGTCTTCTTCCTATTTTTCTAATCCTGTCACATAGTGGAGGGATCTGTTGACTGCTTCTTTCACTTCAAGTTGCTCTGCAAGCAATTTTTCGTTTTCTTATTGCATTTGGGCTTTCTCTTCTTCAAAATTTTCCTTGAGAGAAAACTTCTCCTATTATTGAACTCTGCGTTGTTCAACAAGTACTCCTTTTCCTTGCTTCAAATCCTGGGTGGCTTGTTCTATCTCTTCTTGTGCGCAATGAAGGAGAGATTTGACCGCATCAGCTAGTCAATGGAGTTGGGTTGGCTCATCTCCCAACTCTGCTTTTCCTGATAGCAGGGGTGTAGTGGACACTATGTGGCTGGACTAAAGGGCATGTTGTACCCCTCAGAATTTGTTCTTAATTATATCATACATTTCCTCCTGCTTAGCTTCTTTTTTCTCCATGATTTCCAGCGAAGAATCATTTAGGGCTGCTATGATGAAGTCAAAATCATTGGTAGTGAGCACAGTCTTCATCTTGGTCATGGTGGCTTTAGATTTCTTCTAGGAAGAAGGTTTCAGGGGAGAAACCTTCCTCTTCTTCAAGGGGTCAACCTCGTCTCTGGGCAGTGTTACTTCACCTGGCTTCTATTCAGCTCCTTTTCCATTTATTTCTTCTACTTCGTCATCACCCCCTCAGTGAGGTGATACTGAAGTAGTCTTTCCTGAGGCGTTGCTTAAATCTTGGACCTCTTCGTTATTCTCCATTTTGCAGGGTATTGGTGCATCATGTTCTTTCTGCGTGGTCTCTGGGTTGTCAGGGTCAGACATATCTGTAGAGGTTTCTGGAATAAGGAGGTCTACCGACCAGTCCTTAGTGATATTCTCAAGGTCCTCTTCTGTGAGTTTGTAGTATGACTGAAGTTTCTCCTTATGTTCATCAAGTCGCATTGTAAGGTAGATGAAGTGTCAATCTGCACATAAATTCATCAGGGGTCAGAACCTCTATAGGATGTTTGGAGCCATGCGAGGTTCAACTTCGATGGCTCTCTTCAGCTGAAGGTAATATGTGTGAAAAACAATGTTCGACTACCACTTCTTGTTCATATCACTCGAGTACCAGAGTGTGGTGAACTTTGCAGCAAGTGGGTCAAACGATTCAGTATCAGGGAAGGTTGCACCTTCCGACATCTCCTAGAAAACAAAGATGATGAGGATCAAGAGCTAGCTAAAGTGAAACTCATAGCCCTGATCCTGTGCTTCATGGTAGTCTAGCTCCAGTTGATTAACTAGGTACTTTTCCCAGTTCATATGTAGACCTTCCACACACTTCCTTGTGAGGTCAATGACAAATATTGTGACCTACATAGGTCTGTTCTTCTTTACTAACTTTATATCTATTAACTGGAAGGCTAGGCACACTGTGCCATTTTGGATGGAGGCTTCCTTGTAGCATCACGTCCCCTTTTCAACATCGCTGTATGTATCCTTGATCTTCTATGCTAGTGAGCGATCTGTGGCTTTTCCTGGATAGAACTCCTGTGGGTTGGGTCCTTTCATACTTCATCCTGTGATCTTATGGATCAACATCATATTGACTATGATACAACAGTCTAGACATAAGTAGCCGCCATGGTAACATGAAAGAAATAACTTGACATAGGCATTGACTTACTGGTGCCTTTCAAAGTGTGGGATTTTCATTACGTTTAACAGGGTGGACTGTGCAAGGTTCATCTTCCATGGCTAGGGTATTATCTTCGAGTTATTTCCATTCATCTCGGTCAGGTATTTATACAGAGCAAGCATACTATAGTTCTTGCAATCTCCGAGGTTGAAGTCACTGAACTTCAACGTTGCGATCTTGTCCTACTTCATATGAACTGGCCGTATCCCCTTTGGGAGTTACACAGTAACCATGGTGTACTTGAAATATCTTGGCACACTATCATGACTCACTGCGCCAGCCAGAGGCAGGATGTAGTCAGGCAATATGGTCAGGATCATCTTCGCATTGGCTAGGTCATATCTATGTTTGGTTCTCTTTTCTGCTGATGGTCATGATGGTTCGGCTCCACGAGCATTCGACATAAAGTCTTTCACTCCTCTCGTCGAGGACACTTGTATACCCACAGACATCACTCTTTTAGACATGACTCTCTCAATCATGAGGTCAATGAGTACTTCCTTCAAAGACTCTCCAAGTGCGCTAATTTCTTCTGACATACATGTTGTTGGGTATTCTACCCTACGGACTAATAAGCTAGGGCTCTAAGCTTATACGTAGATCATGACCCTCAAGACTTAACTTTTAACCTTCTACCCGAATCTAAAAC
>JASDQU010103684.1:420463-451832 GCA_032191745.1 Picea mariana
ATATATATATAACCACGATTTATTCTTATACAAACTATGTGATTTTGAATACCATTGTTTTTACCAATCGTTTCTACCAAAATCGTATCTACCAACACATTTTTACCCAACTCATTTTACCAAATTATTTTTACCACTGTGATTTTAGACATCGAATCCTGTTTAGTGTTAGACAACAATTCCTTCTTATGATTTACTACACAACATTCTATTGTTCCAGTTTTTAATTAAAAGACAACACAGACTTTTAAAAGACAGTGAAATTAATAAATAATGACAACCATTTTATGGTGAGCGATTTTTATAAAGGAGTGATTTTATAATGGAGTGATTTTTATAAATGAGCGATTTTTATATTTGATAGACAACAACTTGATATAGCCTTCACCCAATGATATCATTCTTTTATCCAACGATTCCATCTTTTAACCCAACAATTTTATACTTAACTTAGCGATGTCATTGTTGTGGTACCTGTGTTTGATGAACCTCAGTTATCAGTGAATTTTGTTGTTGTTTTACCTGCATTTTTAATGTTATTAAACCCTTACCTGCGTTTTTAATGAACCACGATTACCAACGAACCTCATTGTGTTTATACCTACATTTTTAACATTTAAATGACAACGAATTATACAATCAGTGACAACAATTTAATATTTGACTGTGTTTTTAATATATATTGATTGCAAGGTAACCATATTGACTGCGATTTCATCTATATTATGTCAGCTTTATCATTTATGTACCCTGCGTTTTACATATGTTTATTGATTGTGTGTTAATACACAAACAATGTTTTTAATATGTGGGTCAACGATTTTATATATATTGTGGCAGTGAATCCCCTTGATTGATAGATAGAGTTTATACTCAACAGTGATATAGAGTTTATAGAGTTTATATTCAACAACGATATCCACTAATTTGATAGAGTTTATATTCAACATCGATACAAATGAATTTTATAGAGTTTATATTCAACAATGATATAGAGTTTATATGAAACAACGATATAGAGTTTATATTCAACAACGATATAGAGTTTATAGAGTTTACATTCAAAAACAATATCTTCAACAATATTCATTCACACCGTAAATGTTATTCACTCAACGATTTTCTTCACAGTAAATTAATCCATTGTGCTAATTACCCAACGATATTTATAGCCCATATGGAACATATAGCTATGGATCTTATTGATAATATACAACATCGTTCATTTATTAGATAGCATTTTTTATTTTTGACAGATTTTGATAACGATTTTGTGAGATAGCAATGTGGATTTTGTAGACAACAAGATAAATTTTATAGACATCTATTCATAGACAGAGATTTTACAGTTAGACTGTGTTATCATGGTTAAAAATAGATTATTTATGAACATCAATGTGGATATGTAACTATATTGATCTAAGGCTTGTATGTTTGGGAAGGGTAATGATAGGGTTGAGGGATTTAAATTAGGATACAAGGAAACATGCTAGTAAATGACAGAGGTAGTCAGACCTTTGTGTTAATAAAATCTTAATTAAACAATAAAAACTTATTGTAGAATGGATTCTCGAGGGAAAAGTTCTTTGATGGCTAACAACGTCCTTCAATTAATGTATGATTGTAGTAGAATCTGTTGTGCAAAGAATTTAATGTGTTGTATGAATTCTATAGTCGTTAGTTTCCCTTGCATCTTGTTGACTTTTCAATTGGGTTCTTGGGTTAGTCATCATGTGTTTGACAGTTAATTCGGTCTCACAACGCGTTGAATTTTTTTCTTGGGTTATTGGTCTAGATATGACGTATTGTGCCTTGGTTCCTGTCACGTCTATCGCTTATGACAACATGATTCCTGATGAGGGGATCATTGCATGCCCTAATGGATAGATGTGAATGATAACTTGTCTAGAGTCTTGTGCTTCTTGATGTAGGTGTTTGTTCATTGTAATTAATGGGTTTTGCGTGTCATAGAGGTTTTCTAGTTACTAGTCATCAAGCCATTGTGTTGGGATTGTGGATGTTGTCCTTTATCTTGTAGGCGTCGACTTCCTTGTGTCAGGTGGGTAGCCATTTGTTTGCCTATTGATTATCTATATCATGTTTCATCTGGTTACATGATGTGCTAGTACATTGGGTCATTGCTGTCTATTGCATGAATGTGAAGTTTTTTTCGTCGCCTAGTCATGTTGATTAATTGTTTTCGTTGTTGTCATCCTGCTTTAAAAACAAAATGATATTTTCTTTGCATCGCATGTAGTCGTAACGATGGGGTCGTTACATGTGGTATTAGAGCGGGTTCGACCCATGGCTTGGGATAACTATGACTTTTGTTGATTTGATTTTTGATTATAAGGTTGTTAATTAATTTGATTTGTATTCGTGTAGATAATCATGGTTATAGGACACCATGGAGGAAAACGATGGGGTGCTAGGGGAGGAGGCGCGACGCCCCTAGTGGAATCCATTCCTGAGGGGTCTAACCCGTAGGGAGACGAACAGGTTGTTGGGAAGGAACAAATAGTGGTGGGTGATGTGGTTGGGCTGATGAGGTCCTTTCAACAGATGTCTAAGGAACTAATTAGTTTTTTGGACAGAGATGAGGCTAGGGTGTAGACACCCCCTGAGGGTCCACCGCACACTCTAGTCGGTACCAGTAGCATTCACCACAAACTTGAGAAGGTCAAATTTCTTGAGTTCTTTGGTGCCCCAGATGACACAACCTCTGAGGCATGGTTGGAAAATATAGTGATGTGCTTTTCACTTTGCGACTATACCTCCAACATGAAGGTTTGCATGGAATTATTTCAACTTAAGGGGAGCACTCTTCTATGGTGGAAGACACTCTTGCCACAATTGAACATGTTCGTCGAAGACATGTCATGAAAATTGTTCGAGGAACAATTCTGAGAGAGGTATCTATCAGAGGAATTCATTAAGCATCAGCTCAATGAGTTCAATGCCTTACAACAGGGCACCTGTATGGTGCCTGAGTACGAGGCCTGCTTTATGGAGTTGCTTCGATATGCTCCACACCTGAATACTGAGAAACTTAAGGTCAAGAGGTTCTTGGCTAGCCTTGATGTCAACATTTGTGAAATGGTTAGGATTATGATGCCTCGAACCTTGCATGATGTCATCAAGAAGACCCTCATAGCATAGGAGGAGCTTATCAGTGGGGTTCAGAGTTGGTTTCCAGCGAGACCAGCAGGGCAAGTGTCATCTGGTGTGCAACAGCATCAGACACCAACTAGGCATTCACTAGGATATCATGGTATCTAGAGAGGATCCACTTTCACTACACCTCGACGACCATTGCCTCAGTAGCAGACTCCTTACCAAGGACCATAGTATCAAAAACAACGTTGACCGCAACAACAACATCTTAGGCCTGTTCAACAAAACAGACCAGGATTACAGGCCGGTGGGCCATTAGCTTCTACTTCAGATACCAGGAGTACTGGACCGAAGAAAGGGTGTTGGACATGTGGGGAGCATGATTTCCTAGTGGAGGGAACTAGAGCATATGGATCATTCAGACCCACTACCATGGGAGATTTGGGCAAGGCCCATCAGATTCATGCAGCGGTGAATAACTGTCAGGAAGAGCAATGGTTGATTGTGCTTGAGACGTCAAGTACCGTCGCTGACCAGACCCTTAGTATTTTGATAGATCCTGGTGCTACCGAGAGTTTCATTTCTGGTGCAGGGATAAAAATAATTAAGGTAAAGGAAGTCAAACAGGATGAGTTTATCTTTGTAGAAATTTCTTCGGGAGCCAAACAGAAAGTTGGAGGGAAGGTTACAGGGTGTAGCCTTAACCTGGGAGATTTTTTCACCAGGTCCAATTTGTATGTCACTATATTAGGATCTTATGATGTCATTATCGGTATGGAATGGTTGGAATAACATGAGGCAATGCTCAATTGTAAGACAAAGAAGTTGAGATTGGTCGATGACGAGGGAAAAAGAAGTGTGATTGTAGGTCGAAACCAGGGAGTCTCCCTGAGTTTCATCTCTTCCTTGCATCTATGAAAGATCTTGCACAAGGGATGTAAGCTTTATGTGATCCTTGCACTAAATGAGAAAGGAGTAGTGGAAGGTATAGAACACCTTCCGGTGGTGAGAGAGTTTGCGTACATCTTCCCTGAGGAGTTACCTGGGATGTCGCCATAGAGGGAATTGGAATTTACCATAGACCTAAAACCTAGAACTGAACCGATAGAAATAACTCCTTATCGAATGTTGACCCTAGAGTTACAGGAGTTGAGAATGCAACTGAAGGATTTGCTAGACCATGTACTTATATGTCCAAGTGTGTCACCGTCGGGTGTGCCTATTATTTTCATACGAAATAAGGATGGGTTGTGGATACTCTTCATTGACTATCATCAATTGAACAAGGAAACGATCAAGAATAAATATCTGTTGCCAAGGATTGATGATATTTTTTATCATATGAAGGGTTCGACGATGTTTTGAAAGATCGACTTGAGATCAGGGTATCACCAGTGATGGCAACACGGCCCCTTCACCACCCACAGGTTGGAAGGTCCACGCGCACACACAGGATCTCCTTCTCTCATGGCCCGAAGAAATCAAATGTTCTTCTATTTCCCTATCGGGAAATATTCACCCACAGAAATCTCCACGCGATCCCCCTCTCTCTTCTTATCAGGGAATCAGAACTCGTGACTTCGTGAGTCTAATGGTCGATCACTGGGCTATCAAATCCCCGAGACCCGATGGTCAGTCAATGCTACTTTCTCTTGTCGAAACTTTCCTTATCGCGATTTCGCAACTCACGATATCAAACTACTTATATCCCCGACCTCCGATGCCCGATACGCTGAAACTCCGATGGGCACACAGGTTGAATATTCGATGGCCCTGTCACTTCATCGGGATATCAGACTTCGCTAAATTGTGAATCCTGATATCAAATATTTTGGGACTTTAATTTCCCTGAACGCCAATACAGAGTGCCACCTGTCCTCCACTGCTCCTGTGGTCCCACACCGTTTATGTCACCGTCGGGATATCGAGGATCGCGATTCCAAGCTGCAAGGATACTCTGTCCTCGAAACTCCCAATACTCTGAACCCCGACTCCTTTGGGTCTTTTGACATGTGTCCCAACCAATGGATGGTTCTGGGCTCGTCGGGATATCGTGCTTCGTGATTTCTCAATTGTCGTTGCAATGTTTTGGAGTTTCAACCTACGAAACCTCGATGCACGATACTACGTGTAGATCCGACGGCTCTGTCCTTCCTGAGCTTTATACTTCTAGAGAAACTAACGCCGTATCTCCCTTGCACATCTGTGAGATCTAACATCTCACGAGATGTCACAAATTCTCCTCAGAGAATACCGACCGTTTGTTCCTTCCTCCACAAAGACTTGTTTACCTACGCGCAAACTCGTGGCGCCTGCTTGAATACTTCAACCACAGCTTCTATGTGCAGTCCCTCGATGAATTCAAGGACCTATCCCTCCTAAACTTTCCACGAATCCAAGTCCTCAGAAAGAAAAACACTTGCTTGCACTCCTTGCAGTAGATCTTCAACCTTCAATCCAACGTTGGAGTCCTTCGACTATGTGCACCCTTGCAGCAGCAGCCTGTCAAATGTCTAGTTTAGATTCGCAACCTTGAATATTCACTTGGCCTGCGCACTCCTTGCATGGCTCCTGTGCCCAACCTCACTTCTGGGACGAATGAGAACAAAAATTATCTCTATCTGAACCCTCTGTCAACACACTCCTTGCGGACAATTCAACTACACTCCTTGCAGTAACCTCTGGCTCGAATAGAGAAACAATTGAAACTCATCCCCTCACCTTTTCAGACTTCAATTCATACATGAAATCACATACAAAGCATATAAAAGAAAATGTATGACAAGAACCAAACATTCATGAGCATATCAACATCAAATACATAGAGAACAACATAAACCATGAATTTGAGTCAAAACTCTTCTATTAATTCAATTGTCTGTACATGGGTGTTCTTTTCGCAGCTCTCTGCATTCTCTTCTTCCTTGATAATGTTACAAATGCACAATGAGGGTGTCTATATCCCGTTTCCCTCTTGCTTCCTAAACTGTCTAGTCTAGATTAAAATCCTATCTACCTGCATTAACTATATTAAATGTCGTCTATCTACTAAGGACGAGAGCTATCCGCTCAAGGTCCATTTACAATATATAAGTGCATCGTCTCTTAAATGACTTATTAAGATCTGCGCAACAATTTCCAAGGTTATTTCAAAATTTGTGCTAGCTTGTCCAGCTATCCTCTACTTTCACACTGGTTCACTTGATGTGTTGGCGATGCTCCTGCATCATACTCCCTTGCTTGAAAACTTTCATGGGCTCCTGTCCATGAGATTTTGCACGGTCTATCCATGCTTCTGTATTTTTTCCTCAGTCTCCCAGCTGGCATATTCCACTAGATGGTCCTTCCACTTGACCAGATACTCGAAGTATTGCTTTCGCCTAGTCTTCTTGCTCACTCTCTTGTCCAGTATGCGTTCCATCTGTGGCCTATCTACAACTGGCAATTGTTTTACCTACTGGATCAATGGCTCCTTAGTTCTAGTCTCTGTTTCTCCAGCCCTGTATGGGTATAAATCTGCGACATTGAATATCGGAGTTATTTCGATCCCATCCGGTAACTCGATCTCATAAGCATTTTCTCTGAATTTTCTCAATACCTTGCATGACCCAATTTTCTTCATTTTCAGCTTATTGTATGTTCCCCTCGGGAACCTTTCTTTCCTCAAATGTGCCAGAACCAGATCACTAACCTCAAAATGAAGTTGTTTCCGATGCTGATCTGCTCTGTGCTTGTACTCCTGGCTCGAATTCAGCAGTCGCTGCTTCACCTAGCTGTGAAGTTGTTTCATTGTCTCTGCGAATTCTTCTGCACTAGCACTGCTAGTAGTAGTCTGTTCTGAATCCCTCAATTTAGAAACTCCTCTCGGTTGCATCCCATAGACAACCTTGAATGGACTCTTTCCTGTGCTTCAATTCACTGAGTCGTTATATGCAAACTTTGCCTATGGTAATATATGGTCCCAACTGCTGTGATGTTCTGTCACCAAGCTTCTCAGCAAGTCTCCCAGACTTTTGTTCACCACTTCCGTCTGTCCATCCGTCTGAGGATGATAAGAAGAACTAAACGCCAAGTTAGTTTCCAGCTTCTTCCATAAGGTCCTCTAAAAATTCCCTATGAATTTAGTGTCTCTATCCAAAACTATACTTTTCGGCAACCCATGAAGTCGAATGACCTCTTTGAAGAACATATTTGCGATGTGGATCGCATCACTGGTTTTCTGGCATGGGATGAAGTGTGCCATTTTGGAAAACCTATCCACTACCACAAAGACTGAATCATGTCCTCTTTGCGTCCTTGGCAATCCCAATATGAAATCCATGTTGATTGCATCCCATGGTCTCTCTAGTATGGGAAATGGCTGATAGAATCCTGCATTCTACTTCCTTCCCTTCGAATGCTGGCAAATTCGACATCTGTCAACAAATCTCTTGACATCTTCTCACATTCTCGGCCAAAAATATGACTCATTCATCTTTGCGAATGTTTTGTTTTGGCCAAAATGTCCTGCTAAACCTCCATTGTGCTTCTCCTTTAACAAGTTCTCCCTCATGGAGCAATTCGGAATGCACAATTGACTGCCTCTGAATAGCAATCCCCCTTGGATCATGTAGTCCATCCAAGGGCTTCTGTCTCTGAGAACTGGATTCTCAGTTGCTTCATACGCTTCTGCAAAATCTGCATCACCTACATACATGTCCCTGAGATCATCAAAACCTAAGGTCTTGACTCGGAACTCCTACAACAGCAAACACTTCCTGCTCAAAGCATCAGCCACTTTGTTAGCAGTACCCGAAATATGCTTAATTATAAATGTGAAATTCTGCATATACTCTACCCATTTTACATGTCTCTAATTCAACTTCTCCTGTTGAGTCACAAACTATAATGCATGATTGTCACTATATAAAACAAATTCTTTCAGTATCAAGTAATGCCTCCACTTTTTCAATGCCTGAATGATAGCATAAAATTCCTTGTCTTATGTGGAGTATTTCACCCTCACCTCATTCAGATTCTCACTGAAATATGCAATCGGTTTGTCTTCCTGACTCAAGACCACTCCTATGGCAAACCCACTTGCATCACATTTCACCTGAAATGTTTTCTGGAAATCTGGCAACACCAAAACCGGTTGTTCCGTGATCTTTCTTTTCAACAGATTGAAACTCTTTTTAGCCTCTGCTATCTAGTGAAAATACTTATGCTGCTTCTTCACCGTATCCATCATCGTTTCACTAATTCCACTGAAATTCCTGATGAATTTCCGGTAGAAACTAGCTAAACCATGAAAACTCCTCACCTTGGATACATTCCTCGGTGATGGCCAATTACTGATTACTTCCACCTTATCTGGATCCATCCTCAAATCATTCTCCAAAATAAAAAATACCAAATAAATGAGTTATGTCTTCATGAATGAGGACTTCTTCATATTAATCAACAACTTTTCCTGCTGTAGCTTCTTCATTACAATAGCCAAATGCTTCAGATGTTCAGTTGTTGTCTTGCTGAAAACCAATATGTCATCCAGATATACGATGACAAACTTCCCGATGAACTCCCTCAGGACTTCATTCATCAACCTCATAAAGGTACTTGGCACATTTGTTAAGCCAAATGACATAACAATCCATTCATACAAACCTTCATTTGTCTTGAACGTCGTTTTCCATTCATCACCTTCTCTCATGCGAATCTGGTGATATCCTCTCTTCAAATCAATCTTTGAAAAGTATTTTGCTCCACTTAAGCAATCCATCAGATCATCCATCCTCGGCAATGGAAATCTGTACCTGATGGTTATTTTGTTGATTGCCCTCGAGTCGGTACACATCCTCCAGCCTCCTTCTTTCTTCGGACTGAGCACTGTTGGAACAACACACGGACTCAAGTTTTCCCTGGCCAATCCCTTGTCCAACAACTCCTGGACCTGCTTTTTAACTTCTTCATTCTCTTGCGGTGTTAATCTGTACGTGGCTTTATTTGGCAAACTGGCCCCTGGTATGAGATCTATATGATGACTCACACTCCTCATCGGTGGCAACGAATGAGGTAATTCATCCACTATAATGTCAATGAACTCTTCCAGTAGTTCCTGAACTTCATCCGGTAAATCATCCACTCTTGTACTAGTCAGAACAATCCTCGGTTTCCTGACCACAAAGAATTGTGGATCCTCCTTCTTCTTAACCTCTGTAAGAAGTTCCTTCCCACTTATGAGAAGTACTGTGTTGCTTACTTCCGGCTTCACCTCCTTATCCTTTATCAGAAGCAACATATGGGTTCTCCCATTCTTCTCCAGGGTATATATGTTCATTCTCCTGTCATGAATCACATTTCTATCATATTGCCATGGTCTACCCAGCAATAAATGACAAACATCCATAGGAATAACATCACATAAGATCTTATCATTATATCCTCCTATCTTGAATTCAACCAAGCATTGTTTAGTAACAGTTACCTGGTGTCCCTTTTGTAGCCACAAAACTCTGTATGGGCTTGGATGATCAGTCGTCTCCAGCTCCAGCTTCTCTACCATCTCTGTAGATACAAGATTATTCATGCTACCACTATCCACAATGACCTTGCACACCCTATATTTGGTCTTGCAAGTAGTCCTAAAGAGTCTGGTCCTTTGGACTGAACTTTCCACCTCTTTCTCAAGTGTCAAAAAGACTTTTCACATCATGAGCGATCTCCCGCCTTCTGCGTCTTCGGCCTCAACATCCCGCCTCTGCGCCTCGGTGATGTGAGCTTCTCCAACGTCCTTATTTTTCTCTAGACACTCATAAGACTTGTGCCCATTCTTTCCACATGTGAAGCATGTGATTACTCCACCTCTTCCTCTTCCTCTACCTCTGGTACGAGGAAAAGTGTTGTTGTCAGCATATCCTCCGCTCTATTCTGTACGCTGCCCTCCCTATGAGGTTCTGCCTCTCTCTGCATGAGTCTGAGGTTTCTTCCATTCCTCCTTGGGCTTCTGATATTTGTCCTGGGCAACTGCTTTGCCTCTGGGCTGACTTCTGCCTCAGCCCCTCTGAATTTTCTTTTGGCTTAGCTTCTCCTCATCTTTCAGAGCAATCTGATAAGAATCCTCCACCGTTCGGATGGTTACCATGCTCATCTCGTCCTGGATATCATATCTCAGGCCATTCATATATCTGGCTACCTTTTCATCATCGCTCTCCTGATGACCTGCCCTGATGTTCAGTCGATAGAATTCCTAAGTGTACTCTTTCACTGTCATCATCTTCTGTCTCAGGTTTTGCATCCTTCTGAACAGAGTAATTTGATAATCTCTAGGGATGAATTTCGCTTTCATCTTCGCGATCATCCTGTCCCAGCTCTTGATTTTTTGCTTGCCTTTGCAGCGTCTATCTGCTTGTAGCTCGTCCCACCACAATGCTGCATGTCCTTTCAAGCGCGTAACAGCATGCTTGATCTTCTTATCCTCTTCAACATCTTCATAGTCAAAGTATGTATCTAGAGCTCTAATCCAATCTAGTAGCTCCTCCGCATCCAAGTTTCCCTCGTAAACTAGAATGTCCATCTTTTCTCTCGCACCCATCCTAGCAATATCTCTGATCAAACGCTCGTTTGATGCGTCTTCGGCTGCAACTTCCTCCTCTCGTTCAGCCTCAATTTCACTCTCGAAATCATTGAGATCCCCTGCACTAGATGTGCATCTTTGCGCTGTCTCCATGTCTTCGATTCTTTCTCCGAGATTACGCATTTGTCTCTCCATTTCTGGATTTGTTACCTGCCTGCCTCTTCTTCGCACCTCCCTATCCTCTAGATTGGGTGACTGTCTTTCTCTCCTCGCTAGCATGGTGAATTTTTTTTCTCTTCTCTGCTACAGAAAGCAAAGAGTCTTTCTGTGCTCTGATACCACTCTGATGGCAACTTGTCCCTTCACCACCCACGGGTCGGAAGGTCCACGCACACACACAGGATCTCCTTCTCTCACGGCCCGAAGAACTCAAATGTTCTTCTATTTCCCTATCGGGAAATCTTCACCCACAGAAATGTCCACGCGATCCCCCTCTCTCTTCTTATTGGGGAATCGGAACTCATGACTTTGTGAGTCTAATGGTCGATCACTGGGCTATCAAATCCCCGAGACCCGATGGTCAGTCAACGCTGACTTTCTCTTGTTGGAACTTTCCTTATAGCGATTTCGTAACTCGCGATATCAAACTACTTATATCTCCGACCTCCGATGCCCGATACGTCGAAATTCCGATGGGCACACGGGTTGACTATTCGACGGCCCTGTCACTTCATCAGGATATCGGACTTCGCTAAATCATGAATCCTGATATCAAATATTTCAGGACTTTAATTTCCCCAAACACCGATATGGAGTGCAACCTGTCCTCCACTAGGCTCCTGTGGTCCCACACCATTTACGTCACCGTCGGGATATCACGGATCGTGATTCCAAGCTGCAAGGATACTCTGTCCTCGAAAATCCCAATACTTTGAACCCCGACACCTTTGGGTCTTTCGACACGTGTCCCAACCGATGGACGGTTCTGGGCTCATCGAGATATCGCACTTTGCGATTTCACAATTCTCGTTGCAATGTTTTGGAGTTTCAACCTACGAAACCCCGATGCACAATACTACGTGTAGATCCGAAGGCTCTACCCTTCCTGAGATTTATACTTCCATAGCAACCAACGTCGTATCTCCCTTGCATGTCTATGAGATCTAACAGCTCACGGGATGTCGCGAATTCTCCTCGAAGAATACCGACTATCCGTTCCTTCCTCCATAAAGACTTGTTTACCTGCGTGAAAACTCGCGGTGCCTGCTTGAATACTTCAACCACAGCTTCTCTGTGCAGTCCCTCAATGAATTCAAGGACCTATCCCTCCTAAAATTTCCACGACTCCAAGTCCTCAGAAAGAAAAACACTTGCTCGCACTCCTAGTGACAGATCTTCAACCTTCAATCCAGTGTTGGAGTCCTTCGACTCTGTGCACCCCTGTAGCAGCAGCCTGTCAAATGTCTAGTTCATGCTCGCAACCTTGAATCTTCACTTGGCCTGCGCGCTCCTTGCATGGCTCCTCTGCCTAACCGCACTTCTGGGACGAATGAGAACAAAATTTATCTCTATCTGAACCCTCTGTCAACGCACTCCTTGCGGACAATTCAACTGCACTCCTTGCAGGAACCTCTGGCTCGAATAGAGAAACAATTTAAACTCATCCCCTCACCCTTTCAGACTTCAATTCATACATGAAATCACATGCACATCATATAAAAGCAAATGTATGAAAGGAAGCAAACATTCATGAGAATATCAACATCAAATACACAGAGAACAACACAAACCATGAATTTGAGTCAGAACTCTTCTATTAATTCAATTGTTTGTACATGGGTGTTCTTTTCACAGCTCTCTGCATGCCCTTCTTCCTTGATAATGTTACAAATGCACAATGAGGGTGTCTATATCCCGTTTCCCTCTTGCTTCCTAAACTGTCTAGTCTAGAATTAAAATCCTATCTACCTGCATTAACTATATCTACTAAGGACGAGAGCTATCCGCTCAAGGTCCATTTATAATATATAAGTGCGTCATCTCTTAAATGACTTATTAAAATCTGTGCAACAACTTCCAAGGTTATTTCAAAATTTATGCTGGCTTGTCTAGCTGTCCTCCGCTTTCACGCTGGTTCGCTTGATGTTTTGGCGATGCTCCTGTATCAACCAGTTACGGATCAAGGAGGATGACATCCCTAAGACTTCCTTTAAGACTAGGTTTGGACATTACGAGTTTACTTCTTTACCGTTTGGATTGACAAACTCCCCAAGGGTATTTATGAGTTTGAGAACGGGGTGTTCTACGAGTACTTGGACAACTTCATCAAAGTATTCATTGATGATAATTTTATTTACTCTTAGATGATGGAGGAGCATGACAAGAACTTGTGCTTGGTACTATAGTGTCTGTGAGAGAACAAATTGTATGGGAAATTGTCTAAATGCTCGTTTTATCAATCAAAGATTCACTACTTAGGGCATGTCATCTCCAACGAAGGTATCGTCATGGATCCAGAAAAGGTCGAGGCTATTATGGAATGGCCTGTGCTGACGAATGTGCCCAAAGTGCATAGCTTCATGATTTTAGCGAGATATTATCGATGGTTCGTCGAGGGTTTTTCGAAGATAGAAAATCCGATCAGGGAATTGCAGAAGAAGAACAAGAATTTTTTTTGGATCGAGAAATGAGCGGAAGCACTTCGAAGGCTCAAGGAGTTGTTGACAAAAAAACCAATATTAAAGGTCCCTGACATGGATACGGACTTCTTGGTATGCATTGACGCATCCAAGGAAGGCTTAGGAGGATTCTTGATGCAAGACGGTTGAGTGATCCCTTACATCTCGAGGAAGTTGAGAAGTCATGAGGAGAACTATGTGATGCATGATTTGGAGTCATTAGCCATTGTATATGCCTTGAGATTTTGGAGACACTACCTTATTGGATGAAAATTTGAACTAAAAACAGACCACTGTGGACTACAACACATCTTTACGCAAAGTGACTTGAATGCACGACAATGATGTTGGTCAGAATTTCTTAGAGAGTATGATTTCGAGATTAATTACATAAAAGGAACAGTAAACAGATTGGCAGATGGGTTGAGTCAGAGACCACACATCTTTTCAGTGGTGTCTCTTCATATGAATATATGTGAAAATATTCTAACTTTACAGTGCGACGATGACTGGTACAAAGAGGTCAAGGATTTTTTCGAACAAAACACAATGATGGTACCAATATTTGAAGGATTTACATTGGATGACGATGGATTATTGATATTTAAAAATAAAATTTATGTACCACCGAACGTCGAGTTGAGGAGTTTGATCCTAAATGAGGCTCACAAAGAAGTGTACATGGCTCATCCGATAGTCACGAAGATGAGGGGAGACCTTAAACCCTTATTATTATGGAAAGGAACGAAGGCATACATAATCAACTACGTGGAAACATATCCAGAATGTCAACAGGTGAAGGATGAACATAAACATCCATCATTTCGATGGATTTCATTGTTGGATTGCCACTAATGGCAAGGAGACAAGACTTGATTTTTTTGGTAGTCGACACTCTGACGAAGAGTGCTCATTTTATTCCTATGCATACAGCGTATCAGGCACCTGACATAGCTATATTTTTCATCAGTGAGATTGTGAGGTTGCATGGGGTTCCTAAGAGGATTATATATGATTGAGGATCGGTGTTTACTGGACAATTTTGGACTAGTTTCCAAGAGGCCTTGGGAACCCAACTTAACTTTAGTACCACGCATCACCCGGAGACAGACGGGAAGACCAAACGAAAAAACCAAATCTTGGAGGACATTTTGTGTATGTATGTGATGGACCAACAGAATCATTGGGAATAATTCTTGCCACTGGTATAATTCGCATATAACAATAGTTATCAAAGCACCAATAAGATGGCACCTTTTGAGTTTCTTTACGGGTGACCATGTCAGATGCCTTTGAGATGGGATCAGCTTGAGGATAGGGTCCTGGTGGGGCCAGAAGTGATTCAATAAATGGAATATCAAATGAAAACAATAATACAAAGGATCAAAGAAGCACAGGATTGACAAAAGAGTTATGTCGATGCGCACCGTGTCGACCGTAGTTACGAAGTTGGTGATCGAGTCTTCTTGTGGGTGAAACCGCATAAGAGTTTGATCAAGTTTGGAAAGGGTGCTAAACTCTCTCCTAGGTTCATGGTACCTTTTGATATTATGGAAAAGAAGTGGCCCATGGCCTATCGACTAACCTTTCCTGATTCTTTGAGGCATACGCATGATGTTTTTCACATATATGTTTTGAGACATTATATTAGTGATCCTACACATGTTATTGACATGATTTCCTTGTAGGTATTTGAAGAGGGTGCACTCATGGTGGAGCCAATATTCATCCTAGACCATCACATTTTATAGCTACAACATCGAACACTAGATCAGGTCAAGGTCCAGTGGGACAACTATAGTCTGCACTCGACGACCTGGGAGGACGCATATGATATGCGCCAACATTTTCCATTTTTGTTTGATAGATAGACTTATGATA
This sequence comes from Picea mariana, assembly GCA_032191745.1. Lineage (NCBI taxonomy): Eukaryota > Viridiplantae > Streptophyta > Pinopsida > Pinales > Pinaceae > Picea > Picea mariana. The sequence goes on from JASDQU010103684.1 coordinate 435,692, forward strand.
CTATGATACAATTTATCTTGGCACTTATATACCATAAAACTTTGGGACAAAGTTTATACCAAGAGGGGGTGTGTGTAACATCCCTCTCTTGCGCGCACTGAGCGAACTTATTCTTTGAGGAAACTTTCTTGCAAGTGATCCGGATTATTATACTATTGGTCGTTTGATATGATTATGAGGCATTATGGATATGATGATATGTTATTTTGTTGTATTGACATAGATGAGTTCTATTGAATGGGTTCTCCTAAGTGTGCATAACTTTGGATGCCGAGGATGCAAAGGCTTCGATGAAACCCCTTGGACTCCGGATCGAGTTAAGGAGTGGACTGTTGGGTTGAATATTGTTGATGTGACATATGTACATATGATTATATGTTATGATGATTGATTATTATTTCTAACATGATTCGTTGATGAATGCAGGCTAATGATAGCTTGTTGACCAGACTCACATGTGGAGTAGAGGGGTCATGCACGACAACCATAGACTTTGAGGGAGAGGTGTGGGAGAAGTCCTACCACAACCTACTAGCACTTCTGTCGTGGCTCAAACTGTAGGTTAACAATTACCTAGTTCGAGAAGACCCACAATGTCATGAGGGAAAACTGTGACAGTTTCTCATGATGATTCTAAGGGGTGCACAATAAGGCAGAGTCCTTATTCCTTAGAGGCCCTTAGTCTCCCACAAGATCACCTGGCGGATTATTGACTCCAAGGGTTTTTGAAGTTTACCAAAGTTAGTCAAGAGGTGAGTGGCACCCTTGGATTATGTAGTGTGTCCTGAAGGGCACGCCACACAAGGAAAATGGAAAGAGGCGAGTGGCACCCTTGGAGCACCTAGTGCGTCCTGAAGGGCACATCACGATTTTAAATGGTAAGTGAATAAACCTAAATGACCTTAAAATGAATGATGTGATAATTAAGATTTAAAAACAATTTCCCTAATAAAAATGTCGCTCATCCTAGTGAAATTAAAATCTAGGTCTAAGTAGAACAATTGGTAAAAAAAAAATAATAACAATAACAAATAAACATGTAAGAAGAAGGGGGGTAAGAAATTCAAATGTATTTATTAAAGTCAAAATTATAATGGAGGATTAAAATTTTAAAAAAGGGAAATGGTTGTTTTTATCTATTTTTGCTAATTTAATAATAGTTAAAAAAGACAAGAGGGTAAATGGTTGTTTCATCTAAACTTGCTAAATTAATTTTTAATTAAATAATAAAAAGGGTAAATGGTTGTTTTATCTACACTTGCTAAATTGATTTTTAGTTAAACAAGGAAAAAGAGGGAAACTTAAAAGAAATAGGAAACTTAAAGAAAAAGGGGAAACCTAAAGAAAAGGGGAAACGTAAAGAAAAAGTTGAATGTCTAACTTAGTAAGGAGTCTTGCCTTGGGAGCTTTCTATCTATGAACTCAACCAGGAATTAAGTAAGGCATAAGTCATTTAAGAATTGTAAGGGAATATTGGGATACCTAGGAGCATTTTTAGGAACACTTTTAGGTGGGTGAGGTAAATAGGAATAATTAAATAATTAATAAAATTAATTTTCTAGTGCAACTAGGGGATCAGGCGACATGTGTACAAGGGAGGTTTTTCCTAATTAATTAAATGAATAAGGAATTTAATGACAATTTGGGGAAACTGATTACTTGAAAACTCTATAAAAAGGATGGAGGAGGAGGAGTATGGATCTCATCTTTTTGTGTAACGTTATGCTGCTGAATTTTTTCTTGACTGAACTTTCTCTTGTGGGAGTTGGGATACCTAGCTTGAGTAACGAGTGGTAGATCGACCTTGCAAGGCGAGCTGGGTGCTAGCAGTTCTCTGGTATTGTTTGTGTGGCCCCTTTGCAACTTGGGGGACTCAAGGGGAAGAAGAGTACCCATAGCATTGGCTGGGAGGTACAGATCACATCTATCAACAAGAAGGAGCTGGATGGAGTGCACATGGGACAACAACTCATATCTTTTGCATTTGACTATGGTACACATGCGTATATTTTGAATGGTAGTTTAATATTGTTCCTACACTTTCCGTATTGTACTTCTATTTTGTAAATATTATGTTTTACTCAGCGTTTTATAATCAAGAACTTAAAGTCATCCTAGCCTTATGCTAGCTATATTTTGAAATGATTCCCTTGGTTATATCAAGTTGTTGTCATCTTTTAACCATGATGTCATTTTTTCCGTACCTGTGTTTGATGAACCTTGGTTATCAACAAATTTTGTTGTTGTTTTCCCTACGTTTTTAATGTTATTAAACCCTTACCTACGTTTTTAATGAACCACGATTGCCAACGAACTTCATTGTGGTTCCATATGCATTTTTAACATTTAAATGACCACAAATTATACTATCAATGACAACAATTTAATATTTGACTGTGTTTTTAATATATATTGACTGCAAGTTAACCATATTGACTGCGATTTCATCTATATTTTGCCAACTTTATTATTTATGTACTCTGCATTTTACATGTCTATTCACTGCGTGTTAATACACATACAACATTTTTAATATGTGGGTCAGTGATTTTATATATCCTATGGCAGCGAATCCCGTTGATTGATATATAGATTTTATACTCAACAATGATATAGAGTTTATAGAGTTTATATTCAACAACAATATCCACGAATTTGATAGAGTTTGTATTCAACAACGATATCCATCAATTTTATAGATTTTATATTCAACAATGATATAGATTTTATATGCAACAATGATATAGAGTTTATATTCAACAACGATATCCACAACAATATTCATTCACACCGTAAATGTTATTCACTCAACGATTTTCTTCATAGTAAATTCATCCATTGTGTTAATTACCCATTGATATTTATAGCTCATATGGAACATATAGTTATGGATCTTATTGATAATATATAATGACATTATTCATTTATTAGATAGCATTGTTGAGTTTTGACATCTTTTGATAACAATTTTATTAGATAGCAATGTGTATTTGTTGGAAATATTGTCATTGATGTCAACAAATGAAGTGATGATGTCAAAACAGTGTGTAGATATCGAAATAGAAAGTGTAGAGATCAAAGATTAGGAGGATTAACAACTGACTATTAGTGAATAAAAGAATGCACATACAGAATTAAAGCTCAAAAGTACAGAGGTATTTTGTGCACGATAGGATCAACAATCCATTGATAAAATCTTAGGATGTTTAGTGAATGAGGATCAATGCTCTGTAAGAAGAAGTGAATTGCAGGTGAATTGACGTTTCCTTGAAAATATTAAGAAATCAACTATTGCACAGGAAATTGTGAGAAGACACGTCAATCGTTTGATCAAAGACTTAACGACCCTGATTGTCTCATATAGCGAATGATGGTCATATGGGTGACCATAGGCTTAAGGATTGTTGAAGGATCATAGCCATCAAATCTGAGCGTGAAGGACAACCAAATGCTAGATCCAGTGGATTTGTAAGGATGATAACCCCAGGAGTCAGTTAACACTCCAAACCAGTGAAATGATTTGATCCGTTGGATCAAGAGGACACATGGCAAGTGATTGGAATTTCGTTGACTCGAAGAATGGAAAAGTCAAACATAAGTGTTGTGAAAACTTGTGATATGTGATGTCGCGAAGAGATCCTATCCATCGGTTGAAAGGAGAAAATGTGGTACTAGATGAACATATTCGGGGATTCATTGATTCGTTGAAATTGTGAAGAGATAAGTTCGAAATCATGAAACGTGAAATTGTGAAATAGCTAGGCATTGAGCCCTGGTTCGTAACTCAAAGTCACATGTGAGATGGGCCTTGGAAGAGGATGTATCACCCTTAGCCTAGATTTTTCCATTTAGGAGATCAGAAGATTGGTCACAACATACAACGAATAAACCTGAAAGTCAAAGCTCCGAAGTCAAGAAGTAAGACATGAAGTAAGGTCCATGTCATCTTGAGTTGATGTCATTGAAGACCATGTCAACAGACCAGGACAAGTCAGAACATGTGATAGAACACGTTGACAGACCATGTCAGCAGAACTCATCAGCATGGACACGTCGTGTAGTCAGATAATGAAAAGTGTCAAGTTGAAATTGGCATTTCAGGCACGTGTATATCATGAATCTGAGTGACACGTGTCAGCTACTTGGCACGTGCCAAGTCATCAAGTGACGTCATCAATTTTATGTCACGTCAGGAGTTTTTACATCAGGACTTTTGAATGGTTGGATGTAACGAAAACCTGAAGGAAAAAGTGTCGAAATCCCACCAGCCATGATCCAGGTGGATATCGGTGGCCACCCACCTTCTCCAACTAGCCCAAAACATGTTTCTGGCAATTTTGGTTATTTACTATTTTTAGTAGTTTTTTCGGGTCCTGAACTTTTGGGGCCATTTTGAGGCCCTAAACGATGTTTTTTTGGGTATGTTGCTCTCGCAAAATAGCATCTAATGATGCTATTTTGTCTCAAGCATTGTAGGCCTCGGATAGATATTTCCAACGAGATATCATACGCCTAAAACGAAGATCGTATGCAAAAGTTACGACCCCGGGAAGTTGATGCACCAACTTACCCAAATAGGGTCCACATGACTTTTGGCGCTTCATCTCCCAGGGTTAGTTTTTTGGATGTCCAGGAATTTTGGAATTCTCATTTATTGTAAAAGGGCCTTCAGAGCCTCATTGTAATCATCTTCTTGCGAATGCAAGTAGCCATCACATCTCTTCTCAGAGATAAGCTGCCACCATTCTAGCGAGTCTTTCACTCTGTATTTTTATAGTCTCTATACATTTCTCTGATTAATAGAAATCATGTATTACTGTATATCTATGTTTATGGTTGTGTCTCTGATACATTTCTGTTATATTATTGAATATCTGCAATATCTCTATACATTTATTTATTATATATCCGCTCTCATTTCGTGCCGAAAATAATCCGGATCAAGCCATCCATCCAAGTGGGTAATATGATTCGTCTGATTTGACCGAAAATTTTATGATCGGGAGTTTTGAGATATTGGAAGTCACGAATACTCGAAGGGAAAAGTGTCAAAATCTCGTCAGTTATCCATCTCGATGAATGATTAAGTCATAGCCATCATATTTAGCAGTGAAAGGATGAGTGCAAGGTTTAAACTTGACCGTTCATCTGTCTCCACGAAATAAGCGTGAACCGTCTGATTGTTTCGGCGATATCATAATCGTGAGTTTTTTAATGTTGTAAGTCACGAAGACCTGAAGGTTGAAGTGCTGAAATCCTGATAGTCATCCATCTCACCATAAGATCGACTCATAACTGTTGAAATCGATAAACTCTCAAGGGTTCATCTCCCCTAACGTGAGGTCACCGCCGATGGTCATATGCTATAAGAGTTTTAAAGGGATATTGTAATACATCACTATATTCAGTAAGCTCGTGGTCCTGTAATGCTCGGTTGCATGAAATGTCTTGAAGGAAGTGCCTTTGTAGAATCTAGTCTCTGTAAAATTAACAGAGATTTGTGAACAAGTATAAAGGTTTAAAATCGATCCATGACTGTGATCAATTTACCTTCACGGTACAAATAAATAAATAAATAGTATTAACTCTAGTTAATCAAAGACGCGCGATGTTTGAAATGAAGGGACACGGTGTTTCACACTCACGTTGTTTTCAAGATTATATAAAAAAGGAAGTGTGGTGAGAATAAAGTGTCTCTGCAGTCCATATCAGAAGATCAAAAGTTGAAGCAGATTCCAGGAAGAAAATATAATACTTATGTATTAAGGGTGGTTGGGTGGTGCAAGGGTAGGTTGGCACCTGTAGAGGGATTTGGTGCTTCCTTGTCAGTTGTATCTGACTAAACAAGGGTTCATAGCCTCCTACTAGTTGGTGTTGGTAAACTAGAGTGTAGGTGCATCCTGATCAGTTGGTGCTGATAAAAAAGGAAGTACATCTTCCTTCTATGTAATCTGTAAAAACAAATTTTGTAGTTAATAGAAAAGAGTTTTTGTTTTCCCATTTGGGTTCCATGATAAAATATTGTGTTAAGATTCTGTCTGCATTAATAAATAAAAAATTGATATAATTGTTATGTCACTGATTCACCCCCCCCCCCTCTTAATGACAGGATCTGATCCTTCAATTGGTATCAGAGTGGGTTCCTTCAGCACAGTCTAAGAAACTCAAAGGAAGATCCTGAAGATGGATCAAAAAGAAGGAATGTCTAACAAAAAAGCACCATTGTTCAATGGATAAGGCTATGCTGTGTGGAAAATAAGAATGAAAAACTTCATGTTGGCGCTTGGTTTTGATATCTGGAAATATGTTGTAGAAGGTTACATTGCACCGACTACTCCACCCAAAGACTCTAGAGGAAAGAAAATCTATAATGATAACTCAAGAGTAGCTAATGGAATTATATGTGGGTTGACTAACTCTATATGTATAAAATTTATGCATTGAAAATCAGCCAAAGAAATATGGGACAAATTGGAGGTTGTATATGAAGGAGATGACAAAGTCAAAGAAGCCAAACTACAGACCTATAGAACTCAATTTGAAAAAATGAAAATGAAAGAAGAAGAAAATATTGTTGAATAGTTTCATAGGGTAGATGAAGTGGTTAACTCAATTAGAGCGGCAAGAGAAGAAGTTATAGATAGACCCATTGTGCAAAAAATACTAAGGTCATTATCGATGAGATATGATGCGAAGATTTCCTCAATTGAAGATAGATCCGATCTAAGCTCACTCACAGTTGACCAAATCCATGGGATTTTTACAGCATATGAAATGAGAACAAGAAATAATAAATCGGCAAAAGACGAAACAACTTTCAAAGCATCCAAGACAAAGATAAATCAGAAGCAAAAAACTCAATCTTGTCATCATGAAGAATCTGATGTGGAGGAATCCAACTTCAGAAAGGATCAGGGAAGTACAAAGGCAAGCTTCCTTTCAAATGTTTTAATTGTGGCAAAGTTGGTCATTTTGCATCTAAGTGTCCCTATCTCAAGTAGGACCCTGAAGAGAAAGAAAACAAACAATACCAGAAAAAGGAAAAACCCAACTACAAGAAAAAATTCTACAGAGGGAAAAATAATTTCTACTCAAAGGAAGAAGACAATAACTCATCAGAGTCTAGTGACAACGGTGAATTTGATGATGATGAATTTCTTTTCTTAGGTATTGAAGAATCTAATGAGATAGAAAAAATTAAACATGAGAAGGATTTAGAAGATGATGTAGAAGTTAAAATGGAGGAAGAACTTCTCAGTGCCTTAGATGAATTAAGAAAACAAAAAACCAGATATAGACAGTTGAAAAGTTTTGTAGTTGAACAGAAAGAAAAATATGAACAAAAATAAAAGGAGATGGAAAAACTAACGAACAATCTGAAAAAACAAATCTTAGAAGAAAATAAGATCGAAAAAAGTATGTAAAAGTCTCTCGAAGAAAAACAAATGACCGTTGAAAGAATGGAGACAAAAATAGTTCATCTGAAAAAGGAACTGGATGCAAAAATCATTCAAACAAAATCTAAAAATAGCTCTAAAATCTTAGATAAGATTATTACAGTGCAAAGAGATTCTGGAAATAAAAATGGAATAGGTTATTCTCAAAAGGAAAGCCATGTTAACTCAAAATATTATGCAGATGCTCTTCGCAGTACATTCAAGAAGAAAAATGAAGAGAAGATAAGTAATGATCAGAACTCCAGAAGATTACCTCCACCCATAAGGAAAGAAGGCAAGACAATACCAAAGAAGTTTTATCAAAACAAGTACCCTCACATTTTTCGTGGTTATTTCTTTGCATGCTCTAATTTTGGACACAAAGCTATAAATTGTAGAGCATATAGAAAGAAAAATCTGAAGATTAAGAACTATATCCTTAAGGATAAACAAGCAGCAAATCGAGTTAAAAGAATAAACTATAACTCCTTTGCACCTCTACAAGAAGGGGACTTACAATGCCTCAGATGTCATAACCATGGATATAAAGCCATTAATTGCAAACTAATGGAAGTCTTAGAACAACCCAAGTTCATTAGAGAGCAAAATAAACTTTGGAGAGTAAAAACATCAAAAAGGGAATGTCTTATTACCTTAAAAACTCAAGATAAAAAGGATCTCTGGTATGTTGACAATGGATGCTCAAAACATATGACAGGTAACAAGGACAAGTTTTTAGACTTAAAGAAACAAAAAGGTAAAGTTACATTTGGTGATAATGCCTCAAGTAACATACTTGGGAAAGGCACTGCGAGCTTGGGAAAAGACAAAGCTAGAAATGTACTACTTGTAGATAAACTGAAGCCTAGTTTATTAAGTGTCATTCAAACCTGTGATCAAGGATACTTCTGCATCTTTGATTCCCAAAAATGTGAGATTAGGAGAGAAGACACAGGAAAATTAGTTGGTACTGCTCCTAAAACTCTTGAAAATGTATATATACTAGATGCAAAATTGAATGAGGAATGTCATATAAATTATGTACACGAAAGTTGGCTATGACATAGGAGGTTGGGGCATATTAACTTTGACAATATTGTGAAATTCAACAACCTTGGTGCAGTAAGAAACTTACCAAAGATCATAAAACCCTCAAATGCTATATGTAGATACTGTCAACTAGGGAATCAAACTAAAGTAAGGTTCAAGACAAAAGAATACACAACCACTAAACCTTTAGAACTTGTTCACACTGACTTATGTGGACCTACAAGGACCAAGATTTTACAAGGAGATTCTTATTTTATGTTGTTCATTTATGACTTTACTAGAATGAGTTGGATATGTTTTCTCAAAGAAAAATCAGAAGCACTCAACAAATTCAAATCTCTTAAAACCCTCGTTGAAAATGAAAAGGAGACAAAAATCAAATGTCTTAGATCAGATAATGGTGGTGAATTCACCTCAAAAGAGTTTGATCTTTCCTGTGAAACAAATGGAATAAAAATACAATTCTCCACTGCCAGAACACCTCAGCAAAATGGGATTGCAGAGAGAAAGAATACAGTTCAAAAGGCTGCAAGAACTATGCTTAATGAAGAAAAATTGTCAGATGGATATTGGAGGGAAGCTATAAGCACAACAATATACATATTACACAAAGGTCAACTCAGGGTTAATAGTGATAAGACCCCTTATGAACTATGGTTTGGAAGATCTCCATCTGTAAAATATTTCAAGGTCTTTAGAAGTAAATGCTACATCAAAAGACTAGATGAGAGTCTTGGAAAATTTGATGTCAGATCTGATGAAGGTATTTTTCTTGGATATGCTTCAAACAAGAAGGAATACAAATGATACAATATTATATCACATAAGATTGTTGAAATTGCAGATGTCAAGGTGGATGATCTAAAATCGATAAGGATCAAAAATCAAGAAACCATATCTAAAAATAAAGATGAAGATGATGATGAGACACTTGACACACAACTAGAAGAAGTAGAAGAGAATGAAAAAGAAAGGGAAGAAGATGATATGGATACTAGTGAAAGTGAAGAAGATAGTGAATATGGAGAGATAAGATAAGAATTCCGAAGAAGAGATACAAAGACACCCTCAATAATTATTCAAAAAATCATCCCTAAGAACTGATTATTGGAGATATGAATGATGGAGTGAAAACAAGAAGACAACTATTGTATCAAACAGAATTAGCATGGTTGTCACATATTGATCCGAGTTCAATCAAAGAGGCATGTAAAGACAAGAACTAGGTTAAAGCTATGAATGAAGAACCGGATCAAATTGAAAGAAATCAAACATGGGAACTAGTTCCTAGACCAAAAGATAAAAATGTCATTGGAACTAAATGGGTATATAAAAATAAAATGAATGAAGATGGGAAAGTAATCAGGAACAAATCCAGATTAGTATGCAAAGGTTATGCTTAGGTTGAAGGAGTAGACTAAGAAGAAACATTTGCACCTATAGCCAGATTAGAGGCAATTAGGATGTTCTTAGCTTTCTCCAGCTACATAAAATTTAAAGTGTACCAAATGGATGTCAAATCAACATTTATCAATGGAAATTTAGAAGAGGAAGTCTATATTGAGCAACCAGATGGGTTCCAAATAACCAATAAAAGAGACTATGTTTGTAAATTAAATAAAGCACTCTATGGATTAAAACAAGCACCCAGAGCATGGTATGCAAGGCTAGACTCTTATTTACAAAAACAAGGCCTCAAAAGGGGATCAACAAACATCAATCTTTATTGCAAAATTGATAGTAATAACTTTATCATTGTGGAAGTGTATGTTGATGATATCATATTTGGTAGTAATAATATAAAAATGAGTGAAGACTTTGATAAGGTGATGCAACAAGAATTTGAAATGTCTATGCTTGGCGAACTAAATTTCTTCCTTGGACTACAAATAATATGGTCCAAAAAGGGAGTCTTTATCCATCAGTCTAAATATGTTAAGGATATGCTTAAGATATTTCAGTTAGAGGATTGCAAACCTGTTAGTACACCTATGACAGTTGGATGCAAACTAAGCAAGGATGATGAGTCCGAAGCTATAGATCCAAAACACTACAGATCAATGATTGGCAGTTTTCTCTATGTAACAGCTTCCAGACCTGATGTCAAGCAAGTTGTTGGGATGGTGGCTATATTCCAAGTAGAACCAAAGGAGAGCCATGTTCAATCTGTAAAAAGAATCTTTATATATTTGAAAGGAACCATAGATCTTGGTTTGTGGTATCCTAGAAAGGACTCATTCACATTAAAAGCTTATTTAGGTGCTAATTGGGCAGGAAGTGTAGATGATAGAAAAAGTACGAGTGGAGGAGAATTATTTTTGGGAGAAGCACTGGTTTCTTGGATAAGCAATAAACAATCCTCAATTTCCATGTCTATCACTGAAGCTTAATATATTGCATCAGCAAAATGTTGCACGCAAGTAGAATGGATGAAAGAAACTCTTCAAGACATCAAAATAGTATTTAAAGAAACCACAATTATTTACAGTGACAATACAAGCACGATAAGTCTCTCTAAGAACCCAGTCTAGCACTCAAAATCAAAACGCATTCCCATTAAGTACCACTATCTAAGAGATCAGGATGAAAACAAGAACATTAAATTAGAATATGTTCCAACACAAGAACAGGTGGAAGATATTTTTACAAAACCCTTAAACAGAGATATATTTGAATATGTCAGGCAAAAATTGGGAGTAATAATTCTTCCTACCTAAAATCTCTCAAGAAAATGATGCATCAATTAGCACCTATTGAGGGGGAGATAGAAATCAACGACAAAAGGTATCATTCAGTTATGACAGAAAAAGATTGATTGCAAGAGGAGTTACCAGTGGTTAGAATTTTTTTTTATACAGACAGATGATTGGAGAAGAAACCCTTTTCCATTGATGTCATAGGGGGAGAGAAACTTCATAAAAGGAAAGCTTCATAAGAGGAAAGCATCATCATAGGGGGAGTTTTGAATATGAATTTAGTGTGTTTCCCTTAATGAAAAAGGGGGAAATTGTTGGAAACATTGTCATTGATGTCAACAAACGAAGTGATGATGTCAAAACAGTGTGTAGATATCAAAATAGCAAAAACAGAGATCAAATATTAGGAGGATTAACGACTGACTATTAGTGCATAAAAGAATGCACATACATAATTAAAGGTCAGAAGCACAGATGTATTTTGTGTCTATTGTTGATCACGATAGGATCAACAATCCAATGATAAAAAATCAGGAGGGTTAGCAAATGAGGATAAATGCTCTATAAGAATAAGTGCATTGCAGGTGAATCGACATTTCCCTAAAAATATTAAGAAATCGACTATTGCAAAGGAAATTGTGAGAAGACACAACAGTCGTCTGATCAAAGACTTGACAACCCTTATCGTCTCATATAACAGATGATGGTCATATGGGTGACTGTTGGCTTAAGGATTGTTGAAGGATAGTAGCCATCAGATCAGAGTGTGAAGGACAAACAAATGTTAGATCTAGTGGAGTTGTAAGGAGGATAAGCCCAGGAGTCAGTTAACACTCCAAAGCAGCGAAATGATTTGATCTGTTGGATCAAGAGGACATGTGGCAAGCGATTGGCATTTCGCTGACTCGAAGAATGGAAAATTCAAACGTAAGTGTTGTGGGAACTCACGATATGCGAGGTTGCGAAGATATCCTAGCCATCGGTTGAAAGGATAACACATGGTACTAGATCAACATATTCAGGGATTCATTGATTCAGAGAAATTGCGAAGAGATAAGTTCGAAATCGCAAAATGTGAAATTGCGAAACACCCAGGTGTTGAGCCCTGGGTCATAACTCGAAGTCACATGTGAGATAGGACTTGGATGAGTAGCTAGAAACATTAGCCTAGATTTCTCCATTTCGGAGATCGAAATATTGGCCACAAAATAGAGTGAATAAACCCGAAAGTGGAAGCTCCTAAGTCAAGGAGTAAGACACAAAGTAAGGTCCATGTCATCTTGAATGATGTCATTGAAGACCACATCAGCAGACCATGACAAGCCAGAACATGTGATAGAACATGTTGAAAGACCACGTCAGAAAAACTCATCAGCATGGACATGTGGCACAGTCAGATAATGACAAGTGTGAAGTTGAAATTGGCATTTTATATCACGAATATGAGTGACACATGGCAGCTACTTGGCACATGCCAAGTCATCAAGTGACATCAACAAGTTTACGTCACGTCGGGAGTTTTTACATTGGGAATTTTGAATGTTTGGATGTAACGAAAACTTGAAGGACAAAGTGAAAAAATCCCACCAGCCATCCATCCAAGTGGGTAATATGAGTCATCTGATCCGACTCAAAATTTCGTGATCGGGAGTTTTGAAATATTGGAAGTCACGAAGACTCAAAGGGAAAAGTGTCAAAATCACATCAGCCATTCATCTCAATGAATGATTAATTCATAGTCATTGGATTTAGCAGTGAAAGGATGAGTGCAAGTTTTAAACTTGACCGTTCATCTGTCTCCGTGAAATAAGCGTGAACCATCCGATTGTTTCGGAAATATCATAATCATAAGTTTTTTAATGTTTTAAGTCATGAAGACCCGTAGGTCGAAGTGTCAAAATCCCGTCAGCTATCCATATCACTAGAAGATAAACTTGTAACCATTGAAATCGATAAACCCTCAAGGGTTCGTCTCCCCTAACGTGAGGTCACCATCGATGGTCATATGCTATAAAATTTTTAGAGGGATATTGTAATACATCTCTATATTCGGTAAGCCCATGGTCCTGTAATGCTTGGTCATAATAAATGGTTTGAAGGAAGCACCTTCATAGAATCTAGTCTCTGTGAAATTAACAAAGATCTGTGAACAAGTATAAAGGTTTAAAATTGATCCATGACTGTGATAAATTTACCTTCATGGTAAAAATAAATAAATAAATAGTATTAACGCTAATTAATCAAAGAGGTGTGATGTTGAAATGAAGGGACACGGTGTTTCACACTCACATTGTTTTCAAGATTATATAAAAAAGGAAGTGTGGTGAGAAGAAAGTGTCTCTGCAGTCTAGATCAGAAGATCAAAAGCTGAAGCAAATTCCAGGAAGAAAAGCTAATACTTATGTATTAAGGGTGGTTGGGTGGTGCAAGGGCAAGTTGGTTCCTGCAGAGGGAGTTGGTGCTTCCTTGTTAGTTGTAAATTCCTAAACAAGGGGTCGTAGCCTCCTACCAACTGGTTCTGGTAAACCATGGTGTAGGTGCATCCTGATTAGTTGGTGTTGATAAAAAAGGAAGTACATCTTCCTTCTATGTAATATGTAAAAACAAATGTTGCAGTTATTAGAAAAGAGTTTGTGGTTTCCCATTTGGGTTCTACGATAAAATACTATGTTAAGATTCTGTCTGCATTAATAAATAAAAAAATGATATAATTATTGTGTCACTGATTCAGCCCCCCCTCTCAGTGATAGGATCTGATCCTTTGGGATTTTATATCCAGCAAGATAAATGCTACAACCATCTATTCATAGACAAATATTTTACAGTTAGACTAGGTTATCATGGTTAAACATATATTATTGATGAACAATATTGTGGATATGTCAACTATATTGATCTAAGGCTTGTATGTTTGGGAAGGGTAATGATAGGGTTGAGGGATTTAACTTAGGCTACAAGGAATTATATGTTAGTAAATGACAAAGGTAGTGACACCTTTATGTTAATAAAATATTAATTAAATAATAAAAACTTATTGTAGAATGGATTCTCGAGGTAAATTTTCTTCAATGGCTAAAAACATCCTTCAATTAATGTATGATTGCAGTAGAATCTATTGTGCAAGGAATTTAATGTGTTGTATGAATGCTATATTCATTAGTTTCCCTTGTGTCTTGTTGACTTTTCCATTGGGTGCTTTGGTTAGTCGTCGTGTGTTTGACAGTTAATTTGGTCTCATAGCACGTTGAATTTTTTTCTTGGGTTATTGGTCAAGATATGTCATGTTGTGCCTTGGTTTCTGTCACGTCTATCGCTTGTGAAAACATGATCCCTGATGAGGGGATCATTGTGCACCTTGATGGATAGATGTGAATGATAACCTAGTGGGAATCTTATGCTTCCCGATGTGGGCATTTGTTCATTGTAATTGATGTTGGTACTTGTTTCTATAATGCCTCAATGCATTTGGTTATGTTCATCGTAGAGGTTTTCTAGTTAATGGTCCTCAATCCATTGTGTTGGGATTGTGGATGTTGTCCTTTATCTTGTAGGCATCAAATTCCTTGTATCGGGCGGGTAGCCATTTGCTTGCCTATTGATTATCGCATGTTTCGTCCGGTTACATGATGTTCTAGTACGCTGGTTCATTGTTGTTTGTTGCCTGAATATGAAGTTTTGTCCATCGTCTAGTCGTGTTGATTAATTGTTGTTGTTGTTTCCATCCTGATTTAAAAAAAAATAAAAAAATCTCTTGCATTGCGTCGCATGTAGTCATAACGATGGGGTCGTTACAATGGCCCAATGACAAGTTGACACGTGGTAGTATGAACGAAAGTTGGTTGTATGGATGTTGACGTGGAAGGGTGACTGGGAAATATGGATTCTGACATGGCATCTGACTTGGAAGGTGTCTTGGAAGTACAGATGTTGATGTGGCATGACACGTGGTTGTACGATAGTGACATGGTAGGTGACATGGCAGCTGACTATGCATGTTGACTAGGTTTTTTACTGTGCTGTATGGATCAATCACAGGGTGACATGTGGCCCAATCAGAGGGTTTCACGTGGCACCCTAGATTTTTCCAATGTTGGCTAGGCCAAAAAATTTGCTTATACTCCAAGGGATTCAAACCCTTAACCTCCAGGATTAACCACATCTTCATGAAAGGGAGTGGACCATCCAGGCTCTGTTGTGCCTTGTTAAGCCACATGGTGAAAATTTATTTAAGTTACGGTTGGAATGGTTTTTGGGATGAGCCCTGGTTGGAGGGGGCCAGTGCAGAGCCACATGGCACCCCACATGACCAGAGCTATGGATCGGGAGCCAAAGGTGAGCACACAAGGGTTAAGGCTAGCGCACATGGCACCATACAACCAGGTTGTTTGGGGCTTGACTGAAGGACTAGGGCTAGTGCCTAGCCCTCGGTCATATGGCAATGCCCATATGACTAGGGGCTTGGGAGAAAGAGGTTGCACCCAATATGTGCTAAAATTTGGGTTTTTAAACTATATAATTAGATTTTTTTGTGATTTTCATCCTAATTTTGGAGGGTTGTTCCCATTTTGGGGGGATCTAGAGCTCGATTTGAGGCCAGATCTTGGGAGGAAGTTGGGATAGGATCACCAACTCAAATTCTATATAAATTAGAGGTTTGTGACATACAAAAAGGTTCATATAATAAGAATGATGATGAGTTTATGAAGCTTGAAGCCATTTTTATGCAGGGAAGCCATTGACGAAGCAAACTTTGGAGGCCAATTCCAGGAGCTACGCTCAACCTTTTTCAGTGTCGTCAGTTGTGTTGGATTCTTGAGGTCGAGAAGAACACAAATAGACTAGTTTTTAATCCTTTTGATACATTTTTGATGTACTTTTGAAGCATTGAAGAGAAGTAAGAAAGCCTCACCAACTAAGACAAAGGCCCGAAGACGTAAGCAATCTTGCCAAACTCCGTTA
>JASDQU010103684.1:463301-477381 GCA_032191745.1 Picea mariana
ATTTACCTTGTAGATCCATCTCGAACCTACCACTAATTTGTTGACTGATCTTGGGACAATTTCCCATGCAGTATTTTTGACAATGGATTCATACTCTTCTACCATAGCATCAACCCAAGTTGGATCCTACACTGCTTCCTGAAAGGAAGATGGTTCAGTCACAATAGATTTTCTCATGAGAGCCATGTATCCAGCAAATCGATCAGGAGACTGTCTATGCCTGCGTTGTGAAGTAGGGGCTCCTACATTCTGTGCAGCATCTAGTCTCAATCTGTTAGCTTTTGTGGTGCGCTTTATACCATTTTTGATGGATGGCTCTGCTTGAATAGTTTCCTCCACTCCATGAGCCTCCTCATGTGGTTGATCCACATCTTGAGACTCATCCTTGGGAACCAACAATTCCTCTTCTGCATGCAATTCTAGCTCCCTCTCAAGCGACAACCGCATGACTTTCCCCTCATTGAATTTTATATCCCATTGCATAGCAATCATCTTACTGTTCAAAAAATACACATGATAATTATGGGGTGTTTCTGTGTACCCCACAAATATCCCAACTTCAATAGTCAGTTCCAGCTTCTTCCTGGAATCCTTGGTCACATGCACATAAAAAAATGAGCCAAAAATTTTAAAATGAGAAACATCAGGTTTCTTACCAATGAAAGCTTCTTCAGGTGTACTCATTCCAAGTACTCTATGAGAACAATGGTTTTTCACATAAACCGCAGTATTGCATGCTTTTTCTCACAAATGCATTGGTAGGCCCTGATCATGCAACATCGCTCGTGCAACACCCACGATCGTTCTGTTATTTCTCTCCATGACCCCATTTTGATGTGGGTTATGAAGCATTGTGAGTTCTCTTCAAATTCCTTCTCTATAGCAGAAATCTTTGAATTTGTTAGAGATGTATTCTCTACCATTATCGCTCCTTAGAGCCTTCACTTGCTTTCCTGACTCTTTCTCCACCAATGCTTTAAACTCGCATAACTTTGAGAATGTTTGATCCTTCTTCTGCATGAAGAATATCCAGCATTTACGAGAAAAGTCATCAACAAAAATAGCATAATACCTATGTTTTTTTGCTGAAGGAACCGAGAATGGTCCACACACGTCTGTGTAAATTCTCTCCAGGATCACCAAAGAATGATTCTACTTTTCATGAAAGGTGTACTTTACATACTTCCCCAGAGAGCACCCCTTGCATTGATCTAACTGAGCAAGTGTTCCCCTTGGAAGTCCAATAGATATTTGTTGCATGATCTTCAAGGCTCCATGATGAAGATGACCCAATCGCCTGTGCCATAATTTTCCCTCATCCCAGCTCACCATTTTTTTTGCCTTGCCCATCATGGCACTACAGCCATATACCTCTAGCATGTATAGATTCTTAACTCGAATCCCCATCTTCTTCACTTGACCCATTGCTTTATGTCACAGGTAGGATTTTCCACTGCTAAAAGTAATGTCATAGCCTTTGTCCTCCAACATTGTGACTGAGACCAGGTTTTTCTTTAGACCTAGAACATGCATAACATTTTTCAATTGAAATGGTTTGCCTGACTCCCTCTTAAAGGTAATGGTACCAATACCAGTCGCACTATATCGTCCATCGTCGCCCATCTCTATATGCATTCTGAGATCTTTCTCCTCCAAGTCACTAAAAGACTCTTTATCTCCCATCATGTGGAAGGAAGCACCACTATCCAAATACCACACTGACCCCGATGCACTTGAAGCCATGCATGCTATCAAAGAGAAATCAAGTTCAAATTGTGAGACAAGAGCCTCACCAGTTTCATCTCCAGCAATCATCTTGTTCTTCCTCTTATGTGGACAGTTAGTAGCGAGATGCCCATGTTCGTGATAGTGAAAACACTTCATTTTGGACAAATCCATCTTCATGACTTTAGACTCGGATTTTGAATAAAATTTCTTCCCTTTCCCTTTCCTTGCCTTGGCAGTCAAAGCACAATCCTCTTCATCATCACACTTTGATGAATATCCATCTCTGGTGTTTCACCTGAAATCCTCTTGCACTAGATCCGACCATAGTCGTTCCAAATCTGGCAATTTTTCCATTCCATTGACAGAGTCTTGATAACTATGCCAACTCTTGGGAAGTCCTAGGAAAGCCAACAAAATCCTTCTCACCTTTGACACTTTCTTTTTCCATGCATCAAGATTTGCAGTGTCTGTTGCATCTGGATTAGGAACATCTTTGTCAATGTATTCCTTCAAGCCACTGTCTTCCAGTACTGCTTCCATCATGTCCTTCCAAGCAATGTATTTTGAGATGCCCTTGAGTGCATACTCCAACCTCAATCCATTGAAATCCATTTTGATCTTGAATCAACTGTCACACCAAGAAATTCCTTTTGCAAATTTGAATTTTATCCAACCACAAACTCAACTGCTGCAACCCTTCTTTCCTTGGGAGGTTTGCACCTGACCAGTTACTATCCTAAGGGAAGTTTGCACCTCACCTGTGTATAGCCTGCGAACCTTCTAAGGGAGTTTTCACTATAATCCACAGTGGGGTGAGGGAAGTTCGCATCTCTCCTTTAAGCAGCCTACAAGAATATTAATGAAGTTCGCACCTCTCCTTTGAGTAGGGTGCGAGAATTGTTTCTCCTAGAAATGTGTGAAGTTTCCAGTACTAAGGTTCGCACCCTACCTGAGATGGGACCTGCGAAAATACTATTATTGTCGCACCTCACTTCCATGGCTCCGTGGCTCTGATACCATGTAGAAATTTCAATACAAATTAAGTATTTCCTGTGATTCTCATGATCTAACAATTATATGCCACTGTTAAATACATAATCGCTTCTACTAATAATATTGCAGAAATTAAACCACAATCACAAAGTGAAATATCAAGAACACATAACACAAAAGTTTTTTCAGGAAAGCGTAAAGCTAAAAACCCCACTATCATATATTATGTATATCATGGATCATGAAACAATCTCATACAAAGCTCTAATCCAAGAGATCTCAGTACAATACAATCATCTCACACTATCATACAAAACTCAGCAAATACATGTGTCAATTTCTGTGTCTAGATAGCCTGCCTTCTCTGCACAATCCTTGCAATTAGAATTCTCACAATGAATTCAAATTTCCTAGTTTGTGCATGCTCATGAGCATATCCACTGCATGTGTGATTTCATGAGTGCACTTCACTCAAATCACAACTGATAGCCAAACTGTCCCTTTCACCTGTTATCTCAACTAGGTCTCTACTGGATCAAACATGCATGTAGTTAACTGTGGTGAATCTTCAGTTGCATGTGAGTTCACTGATTTGAATTAATTAATAATTAATTCACTGAACTCTCACTAGTACAACTGGGCTTAACTCACTTAACTGAGTTAAACTACTTCACAACTCTCATAACTACACTAATAGCTCTGTTACAACTTCAAGTCACCTCCATGTCTTACCAGCCAACCTTTGAACTCAAATTTTCCATAGTTAACTAATTTTCCATTTCAGTTAATTATATTCAAGTAATTATGAGATAATAAATTAATATTTATTATCCAATTTATTTAAGGGAAAAGTAAATTAGACACATGTTTCTTGTTGACTTTTCAATAGTTGTATAGACTAGATCATGACTAGATCATGAGCACCATCATCATCATCATCAATGTCATCAGCTGCATCATCTCTCGAAACCATACTCTATCTGACTAATCAGACATGATGCTCACTCCACGGAGTGATACAAGAGCCATTCTTCTAATCTAGAAGAGTAAATGATCTGAACCATTTTCCGTCTGAGAAATCTTTGTCCTTGATTATCCATCTAACTAATAATCATTTCCAATACTATTGATAGTCTTCAATGAAATCAAAACAAAATAGAACACAATTATGTCTATCCATAGTAGTACATAACTAAATTCCAGCGATACACTACCACACCAAGTAATACACAAGTACTTGATCAATAACGTATAGTCATGAATAGTGGAACACATCCACCATAGTAGTATACATCTACTGTCATACAATCTCCATAATAATCATCTGATATCAACTTGCATAGAAACAATGTTATGATATAAACTGAATCATCTGGGCCAATCTTTCACTCACANTCTGAACCTGTACCATTCCCCACCCTAGGCCATTCTTCCTACACTAATCAAAGTGCACCCTGGAGAGAATGTATAAACCCTAAGGAATGCTTGTCCCTAATTGCTAAGCCTGGACCATTCCCCACCCTGGTCCATTCCTCCTACACTAATCAAAGTGCACCCTAGAGAGAATGTATAAACCCTAAGGAATGAATGTCTGGATCATTTCCTCTGCTAACCACAAGAGGAAAAGATTGTCCTGTATCAACCTCCAAAACAAACCATTCCTCATGTTAACCACAATGAGAAATCATTGTCTGGTGAGGCATGCCAGTCTTCATGAGTAACCCTCAAGAAGAGAGACTTCCCTAGACCACTCCCCATGTTAACAACAATGAGAAGTCATTGTCTATGATACATCAACAATCTGGACCATTTACCATGTTAACCACAATGGGAAATCGATGTTCATCAGAAATCTCAATCCACTTTCCGAACAGGAAATAATCTGCTCATCCTAGACCATTTTTTGAACTAAAAAATGACTGACCATAAATCAATACATATCAGTGCTCCCTCCTATTGGGGTCCTATAATTATAGTTAACTCGATTCTTCGACTGTTGATTTGGCATTGCCCCTATGATGAAGACTTCTGGCTCGGTTGATTCCATTTTCCCCTCCATTCGTTTCATTCGATCCTTCATCACCCTGCTGCATCCTTCATCCACCTCTGTGCCACTCACTCCCTTGTCCTTTTTTCCCTTGGCCACAACTCACCCGCCACCCATCCATGAATAAACAAACTTAGGCTAAAAAGAACAATAGATTAATAATGTTAGTAATAAAATTAGTATAGTTAGTTTATTTAAAATATATTAGACTAGTTATTAATTAATTAATAATTAAGTTATTTTTTAAATTAGTAATTAGGTTAGTGTTTATTAATTAAACATATAATAAAACAAATACAAATTAAAAAACAATAATAAAATATATATATATTAATATAAAACAATAATATAAACATGTATTAAAAAGAAACGTAATATATATATTAAAATAAAATAAAACAAATATTAAAACAAATTAAATAAATCAAAACATAAAAACAAAATAAACACGTAAACAAATAAATAAAAACAAAACACAAATAAATTAAAATAAATAAAACATTAATAAAAACATGCATTAAATAAAACAATAAACAACACATAATAAAAAAGTAAATATAAAAATTGAAAAATATAAAAATCAAAAGTAAAACACATTAACACTCACACACTATGCACACATCCCAAATAAAACCAAAACCAATGACCATAAATAATTTCGGACCCCCCTCTGGACATCTGAACTTTAACGAGGGGGGGAGGGTTCAGAATGAAGTTGTTTCATGAGACCAGCCCCGGACACTTGCCACCCCCTGGTGATTTTGGACCCCCCCCTCTCAATACCACTTACCACTCCATGGGGGGTCTGGAATACCACCTTTCCCCAAAAAAAATGCCCATCCAAAAACTCAAAACCACCATTTTTCCAGTTCTAACCAATCGTCTTCCGAAGCAGATTCCGGGAAAATGAAAATGAAGTTTGAAAAATAGAGAGAGATTTTTCTCTGTAACGGGATGAAGAACAAAAAATTCTCTTCATTTTTTCACAGGTTCCACCATATGGGATAATCAAAGCTATCTTTCAGCCTCATTTTTTGGATTTTGGGTTCTTTATGTTTCAGCCCTAATTTTGCGGGAGTTGTTTCGATGAGATGGAGGCGAATTTGGAAAAACCAAAAGAGGTTTTTATCCAAAATATACTCATATACAATAAACTCCTTCAGTTGTTTCCCAGGTGTCATAATTAAAGAGAAATATATGTCTGAGTGGACCCCTTTTTTGCATAAATTTGCCCCGTCTTTCATGGCGGACAGTTCAGGATTTTTGGGAATTTGTTGTTATTTTTGGCCGAGGTGGTTGAATAAAACTTCCTAAAATTGATGGGGGATCTCTCCTATTTATTGATTTTATTTTTATGTAAAATGGTTGTTGATCCTTGCACCTAGAAAGGTTGTTCTCTGCAAATTTTTTAGATCCACCAGTAATACAAAGGAATTGATGCACAAGATTCTTGCATCTGGACATTGGTGATGTTTTTCTTTCTATGTTAATGTTTTCTTACTCTATTATCACATTTTTTTCTAATTCTAACCGTTAAAAGGAAGTTAAATAACATAATTTACCTCATGTACTCTGTATCTGGCCTTTTATCAGTCTGCATGTTATTCTTCTAATTTTGAGTTAAAAAAAATCTTGAATGCTTTTTTGCTTAAATGAACCTCTCACTTGTTCTATATTTCCATCACATTTTATCTTAATCGATCCAGTATCTTGACTATCTCTCCCTATGAAGAAACTTTTTAAAAATTGTTTATCTGGCCTTAAGTTTTAACACAGACCCCATAGCCCAATGGTATTCTAAAGTAGTCATTCAGCCAAACACCTAAAATAAAAAACAAACCCTGTTATGGATAGCTATCCTAATATCTATTCAAACAAATCTAAATTTGATAGAGAGATCCCTCTATGAGTCTTGGAGGGATAGATCCAAGACTCGAAGTGGTATTGATGTTGCCTCCGTGATTGCCTCCATAGCCTTAGGAAAATTACAGATTGCTAACACCTCCCAACCTGGGAGTCATCTCTTACTTTTTCAATGAGGAAGTCGTCTCTACAAGCTCTAGCTTGAGTACGCAAACTCTTTCATCTTGGATAGAAAATCTACCAAAATGTCTTCTTATCTGCTCATTTGTGGAGATATGTATTGGAGAACCACTTTCTCCTTTCTAGACTTCATCACAGATAATGTAATGCTTGATTTCAAATGTACTTTGGTCTGGAACACTGGTTTTCTCTGAAGGCTTCATGTAGCTCTGATCAATAGAGTATATCATTGTTGGAAAACTGGAACAAATCCATGTGGCACTTATTCTGTCATCATGAGATCTGATCTACTGAGTAACCATCTTGATACAATATCTATGTTATAGAAAATCTTCCCCATGCTTCTGTTGTGCACTAGAGGTTCTCCACCAAGTTGTCTTCTTCTATCTTCATACAAGGGTCTCTTTCTGGTATGCCTCAAATTCTTGAGGTTGCTCTTCATACGTTCTTTACTCAATTTTTCTAGAGAACATTCTTTGCATTCATCTAATGTAGAACTCCAACTTATGGATGTTGATATAATGACTCATGTAGAGATATGTCTAGTTTACTGGAACAAGTAATCATCATAATCTTCTCCCTCCATCTGGAAGAACCTCTAGTTTTAGATCTCACAATGCTTTCATTTATAATTCTTTCATACACTGTTCTTCATCACGACTTTCAGTTCCTCTGCTTGATTGCTTTTATTGAGTTCATATCAAGATAGCAATCTTGTGATTCTTAATACAATGACTGGTTATTCTGGCTTCTCTTTCTTTCTTGGAATCTTCATGTTCTTCCTGATGTTTTTCTTTATCTCTTGGGTCCATGGAGTTTCTTATAGATTTCATGCCCTAAAGATTCCATTTCTTTCTTTCATCATAGGATCACGGATGTGGATGGACAACCAGGAATAATTTAAGGCTTCTCTTTGAAGAAGTCTTATTATAAGGTCGAACTGAACACGTACTGCTTTTCATGGTTGCTACCATGGATATATACTTCATCATCTTCAATGGATCATAGGATTAGCTCCCTCATAATCCTTGATTCATGCATGATCTTCTCTTTGGTGATGTATAATCGGCTCCCTCCATCTGGGAGAGTCCACGCTTTCGTCTGCATCCTTGTTGTCTACTGCAATATATAATTGGCTCTCTCTATCTGACAGAGTCCACACTTTTGTCTTGTTGTCTTCTACAAAAACGTCATAAGTCTTTCTCCAATTTCCTCTTGATTGTTGAATTCTTTCTATCTTTGCTTCTTCTAAGTCTCTTCATGATGGATTCGGTTTATCTTGCAATAGATTTCACATGATTTGTTTGACGTATTTCATCCTTTCATGTGTATTATCTAATGATATGCATTCTTATCTTGTTGTTCTTCCATAGTTATAGTTCTTCTTGGAACACATTATCTTCCAGGAGATAGATATACAAGATATGTATAGAGACGATGCAAACAAGATATGTACAAGAAATAAGAAGAGTATTGTTACCTTCAGAAGAAGAAGTCTCTTTCATCCTACTTAGTCTTCTTTGTAGGTTCCTTTTCTTCGGCAACTAATGCTTCATGTTTCTCCTTCCTTTTCTTTAGATCGGGACAATGATTCTTGTAGTGACCATACTTTGGATAGTTGAAGCATTGTATTTATGAAATGTCTTTCTCTTGATTTGGCTTCCTCCTTGAGCCAAACTTCCTTTTGTTTCTGAAATTTTTGAATCTTGTTGTGAAGCCCTGACCATCGTACATCTTTTGGGGTTTCTCTTTTTCATTGATCCTGGATTCTTATTGAGCACAGCAAGTCCAAATTTCTTCAAATGTAGGATACTCATTTCTTGTGTTCATGCTTCCGGCAAATGCATCCCACGTCTTGGGAGGACCATTGAGTACTATGTTTACCAATTCCTTCTCTGAAATGATCTCTTAAATAACTTGTAGTTGATCTCTTAACTAGGAGATATTCACAAAGTATGATTTTATGTTGTCCTCATCATTAATCTTCATGTCACAGAGCTCATTCTTCAGACTCATAACTTGTCCAATGTTTCTGACCGAGAAGAGATTTGTTAGGTCATCGTACATCTTCTTCGATGGGTAAAGATGGGAGATGTAGGGTATCAAGTGGTATTTTATATATTCCACTATGATACTCATGGAATTGATGTCACCGTATTTGAACTTCTCCATAACTACAACGTTATGTGGCTCCTTCTCTTTTCCCTCTTCAAACTCTGGTTCCACGATCTTTCCTTTCACGATATACAACACTTTATTCTTGGCAAGGATGAGGTCAATCCTTTTCTTCCACGATCTGAAGTAGAGGCTCCATCTAACTTGTTCTCTGACTTCATAGAATAATTCATGGCTGCTTTGACTTGGTCAAACCCTAGATTTGACCCCAAACTCAAACTTGATGTCTTCACTTACTGAGAGTACCACCAGATGCACTAGGCTAGGGCACACTGATCTGTCTGGAGATTTGGTCAATCTCTTCACTTAATGTGTCACAACGAGAGGATTAGGGTTTCTATAGTTGCACCTTCTAGTAACCCTAGTGGCAGTGCTTTGGTGACTACTGCTAGAAACCCTAGCGACAGTTCTTCAACGAGCTTAATATCCTTCTAGCTATGTTTCCTTCCAGTGGTTAGACTGAATGAAGGGGGTGTGGGCCCATAACCTATTAGAATATGAAGGATGTGCTCGTTTTACCATTGACAATATCTCTATTGTCACCCAACCATAGGTCGAAGCCACCCTCTGAGCACCTTAACCTTGAAAAAGAATCACTCCAAAAGAAAACCATAGGCTAGATAGCCAAATAAAGGGTATTGCACCTTTCCCCAAGGATAGCACACCAACAAGAGATGACCAGATAGTCCAAACCCTAACCAAGAGATAGTCCAATCCAAACATGATCTACTAGCTACAACAACTACAATGGAAATTCTCCTCAAACCTACGCACAAGACTGGGCACTGCAGTGTGCACAAGTTGCTACTCTACAATTCTGATACTGCCTGCCAGAATGAGAACTGGCCTCCTATATTTATACTAATTCTGGCTAACTACCTGGGCTGACTTCTCATTCTAGGTATCTGTCTGTTTAGTATATATTATTATTTTTGGCTGACTTCTTCTCTTCGAGGCTAATAACCTAATATAAATTATCTTCTTGAGCCAACAAGTCTTCTAGGGTTATTAGCTAACTCATTAGGGTTTCTTCTTGCTTCCCAGAGTATTCTATCCTCGTCAGGTTTACATGTGGAGGTAAATACCTCCCGCAAATACCATAATATCAACACTAAGATCGATACATTGATAGATAGTAGATCTCAATATAACCTAATTTCCAAGGAAGTGGTTAAAAAATTGGGGTTGACAACTAAGCTACATCATAAACCTTACTCACTTAAATGGACACACAACAATCATAAATTGCACATAACAAAGCAATGCACTTTAAAGTTTGCAAATGCATCAAAGTTTGTGGATGAGGTAACGTGTGATGTGGTTCCACTAAATGAATGTGGAATGGTTTTAGGCAACCCTTATTTATATGAGCGCAAAGCAATCTTCTTCAGGGAATAGAATCAATATCACTTAACTAAATATGAAAATGAATATGTTGTGCATACTCATCACATAAAAGAAAATCAATGTCTTCAAACAATGGAACAATTAAGGAAGGAAACTTATGCAAGAAACACACCTATAATTGTGCCAAGTAAAGCAATTGATATTAAGCATGAACATGAGATGATTGTAGAATGGAAGTTCAATCATACTTTGCTTCAAGATAAGTTAATGTCGTGCAAGCGCATCAAACATAGTAGCTCATTTGCAGTCATATTTATGATGTTATCGCTACTAATTTTTTCAACATGGATGGTAGTGGCTTCAGTAAGATGTGAACGAGTTCAAGTGGCTAACAATATGCTATTCATTGTCATGGTTGTTTTTCAATTGATTATGACGCAATAGGTGCACAGGACAGAGTTTAAAAACAAAGGACAAGTGGGGTGGCCTATCCCGCACTTGATGACTGGCTAATACCCTTTTGGAGGACCAAAAGGTCTTAGTGGGGAGGCATGATCCAAAATGGATCCAGGAAGGCCTAAAAAAAAAGTTCCCAAAATTGGATGAAACTAGGGCCATTGCGTTGGGCTAGTCATGTTGATTCTGTCCATATAATTTGTTCTGCAAATGGACACCATATGCAAAACATATCGCATTCTAATCGATTTCCCAAACTAGTCAAAGTCAACATGTTGTACTGCTAATGTCAGCAGTATGATAGGTGACATCTTGATGACATCAACAGGACATGTGGTATCACGAGGAGGTGACATGTGTCACTCAGGTTTTGGCATTTTTAGGTTGGGTTCGACCAGTGCGGAAATGACATGTGGCACTGTACAAACATGACACATGCTAGTTTGTACATGACATGGCCCAATGACATGCTAGCACATGTCACTACGGATGACAGGTGTATGTACGGATGCTGACATGGTAGGGTGACTGGGAAGTACAAATGTTGATGTGGCATGTGACTTGGAAGTACGGATGCTGATGTGGCATGACACATGGTTGTACAACACTAACATGGTAGTTGATTGTGCATGTCAAATCAGTTGTTGACTATACCATACAGACGAATCATAGGGTGACACATGGCCTAATCAGAGGGCACCACCTGGCACCCCGAAATTTTCCAATGTTGCCTAGGCCAAAAAAAATTTGATACTCCGAGAGATTTGAACCCTTAACCTTCGGGAGGAGACACATCTTCTCAAAAGGGGGTGGACCGACCGAGCTTCATTGTGCCTTGTTAAGCCACGTGGAGAAAAATTATTTAAGCTTCAGTTTGAATGGTTTTTGGGCTAACCCCTGGTTGGAGGGGTCAACGCAAGGCCACATGGCACCCCACACAGCTAGAGCGACATATCGGGAACCAAAGGTGGGAGCGCAAGGGTTAAGGCCAGGGCACATGGCACCATATGACTAGGTTGTTTGGGGCTTGACTGAAGGACTAGGGCCAACACCTAACCCTCAGCCATATGGAAGGGCCCATATGACCAGGGGCCTAGGAGAAAGGGGATGCACTCAATATGTGTTGGAATTTGGGTTTTTAAACTATATAATTTGATTTTTTGTGATTTTTAGCCTGGTTTTCGAGGATTTTGCCCATTTTGGGGGGATATGGAGCTCGATTTGAGGCTAGATCTTGGGAGGAAGTTGGGATAGGATCACCAACTCAAATCCTATATAAATCAGATGTTTTTAATAGACTAAAAGGTTCAATATTAGAATAACTATTATGTGTTTATGAGGCTTGAAGCCATTTTTATGTAGGGAAGCCA
This sequence comes from Picea mariana, assembly GCA_032191745.1. Taxonomy (NCBI): domain Eukaryota; kingdom Viridiplantae; phylum Streptophyta; class Pinopsida; order Pinales; family Pinaceae; genus Picea; species Picea mariana. The sequence continues at coordinate 475,461 of JASDQU010103684.1, forward strand.
TTGAGGAAGCAAACTTTGGAAGCCAATTCCGAGAGATATGCTAAACCTTTTTCAGTGTCGTCAGTTGTGTTGGATTCTTGGGGTCAAGAAAACATAGATAGACCAGTTTGTAATCCTTTTGATACATTTCTAATGTACTTTTGAAGCATTGAAGATAAATAAGAAAGCCTCACCCACTGAGACAAACGCCCAAATACGTAGCCAATCTTGTCGAACTTCGTTAACAAACTTATTGTTATGGTTTGTTGTTATTTATGCTTATGTTCTAATATGCATTTATTTATGATGACTTCTATATTCTCTCATAAAGTTATTCTTATTTCCTTAATTCCTAAATGGAAAATGAACGCATGCTTAAAAATTAACCATGTCTTTAAAGATCATTTTCGGATCAAACATGGCACCTAACTAATGACAACACGTGGCAACCCACCATTGGAGACACGTGGCATATTATTATAGGAGAAAAAATAGAATATTCTTATTGGTTACATGTGGCATATTATTGAACTATTACATGATGACATGTGGTGACACATGGACTATTGACTCGTGTTGACTGGGCATGGTGGAAATATGATTGGGCATTAAAATATTAATTAATTAATCAATTTCCTAAGGGAAGGTTGAATCTCCATAGTCTTCTCTCCTCTTTTTCTTACTAAGTGTGTAATACACTTATGATTATATTCACTAAAACTTCATAAAATCACATGCATGTGGGATAACTATTTTAATACAAGTCAAAATTTTCAAAGGGAAAAACAAAATTTAACCAAGGGCCCAGATTTCTCAATGAAGATCAATCAATGGTTGTTGAGCGACAAATTTCTAGAGTCCATAACTTGAGATCCAAGAGTCGGATTTTGGAAAACCATACCTTGTTGGAAAGGTATTTCAATAAGGAATATGTTGGAACATGTTTCAAGGTCTGGAATTGGCCATATTTTTCTCAGAAATTTAAATAACAGTCAACAACATTTGTATGCCTTGCTGGTAAATTTGTTTGGCAACTCAACTTCACGAGCTCATATATTGAGATCCAAGAATCGAAATTGTGCCCAAGAGGACTCGTTGGAAATATGAGATGATGAAAATTGCATCTAGGATATTTTCCATGGCTGAAAAATCAAATATATTTCTTAGAAAAATAATTAAAGGAAGTAAATTTGAAAATTTGAACATAAAATTTATTAAAGGAACTTTATTAAAGGAATAAATGGGCCTTACTTGAAGGCACAAATTTCAATGACATAATTCATTAATGAGACTTCAATCAAGGATTTATTAAAAGTGATTTCTACACAAAGGAATCACAAAAAGTTATAGAAAGAAAACCCTAACTACTTCAAGAACATTGAAAGCATATTTTAAAAGGACATGAGAAGGCATTATCAAAAGGTTGGCAATCAAAGGTTTCTACAGTGGTGAAGAGTCTGCAAGAATTAAATTTCTATATTTCCAAGATTCTTTGAATTAGTCTTCTAAAACTTTCCTCCTTGCATGTTCTTCTTTTTGTTTCTTTCCATCAAACCTTTCATGTATTTTCAAAAAAACAAGAATATTTGGGTCTAAGGAGTTCTTTCTCAAAGGTCTTCAGTCATCTTGTAATATTTTAGGTCCAGAGGAACAATATCCCTCCTTGTAAAAAGGAAATTTCAATTTAATTATGATTTATCAATTTTTCATTGAGATTGTTGAGGTTGTTGAGATAACTTTCTTTTTCTGACAGTGTTAAATTTGTCACATGCGAGATATTATTATTGATTCCTCTACAGAGAGCTATTTCAGAGCATAACTTTAATGACCTCTCAAGACTTGATATTTTGAGCATGGGATGTTTAAAATGTGTCTATCATATTATTTATTGAGTTTTAATGATGCAATCTTCTAAATTTCTCTGATGACATGTCCATCTTTT
>JASDQU010103684.1:482712-493808 GCA_032191745.1 Picea mariana
TGCTCTTCATACGTTCTTTACTCAATTTTTCTAGAGAAAATTCTTTGCATTCATCTAATGTAGAACTCCAACTTATGGATGTTGATATAATGACTCATGTAGAGATATGTCTAGTTTACTGGAACAAGTAATCATCATAGTCTTCTCCCTCCATCTGAAAGAACCTCTAGTTTTAGATCTTGCAATGCTTTCATTCATAATTCTTTCATACACTGTTCTTCATCACGACTTTCAGTTCCTCTGCTTGATTGCTTTTATTGAGTTCATATCAAGATGGAAATATTGTGATTCTTAATACAATGACTGATTGTTCTAGCTTCTCTTTCTTTCATGGAATCTTCATGTTCTTCTTGATGTTTTTCTTTATCTCTTGGGTCCATGGAGTTTCTTATAGATTTCATGCCCTAAAGATTCCATTTCTTTCTTTCATCATAGGATCACGGATGTGGATGGACAACTAGGGATACTTTAAGGCTTCTCTTTGAAGAAGTCTTATTCTAAGGTCAAACTGAACACGTACTTCCTTTCATGGTTGCTACCATGGATATATACTTCATCATCTTCAATGGATCATAGGATTATCTCCCTGATAATCCTTGATTCATGCATGATCTTCTCTTTGGTGATGTATAATCGGCTCCCTCCATCTGGGAGATTCCATGCTTTCGTCTACATCCTTGTTTGTCTACTGCAATATATAATTGGCTCTCTCTATCTGACAGAGTCCACACTTTCGTCTTGTTGTCTTCTACAAAAACGTCATAAGTCTTTCTCCAATTTCCTCTTGATTGTTGACTTATTTCTGTCTTTGCTTCTTCTAAGTCTCTTCATGATGGATTCGGTTTATCTTGCAATAGCTTTCACATGATTTGTTTGACGTATTTCATTCTTTCATGTGTATTATCTAATGATATGCATTCTTATCTTGTTGTTCTTCCATAGTTATAGTTCTTCTTGGAACTCATTATCTTCCAGGAGATAGATATACAAGATATGTATAGAGACGATGCAAACAAGATATGTACAAGAAATAAGAATAGTNCAGAAGAAGAAGTCTCTTTCATCCTACTTAGTCTTCTTTGTAGGTTCCTTTTCTTTGGCAACTGATGCTTCATGTTTCTCCTTCCTTTTATTTAGCTCGGGACAATGATTCTTGTAGTGACCATACTTTCGATAGTTGAAGCATTGTATTTATGAAATGTCTTTCTCTTGATTTGGCTTCCTCCTTGAGACAAACTTCCTTTTGTTCCTGAAATTCTTGAATCTTGTTGTGAAGCCCTGACCATCGTACTTCTTTTGGGGTTTCTCTTTTTCACTGATCCTGGATTCTTCTTGAGCACAGCAAGTCCAAATTTCTTCAAATGTAGTATACTCATTTCTTGTGTTCATGCTTCCGGCAAATGCATCCCACGTCTTGGGAAGACCATTGAGTACTATGTTTACCAATTCCTTCTCTGAAATGATCTCTTCAATAGCTGGTAGTTGATCTCTTAACTAGGAGATATTCACAAAGTATGATGTTATGTTGTCCTCATCATTCATCTTCATGTCATAGAGCTCATTCTTCATACTCATAACTTGTCCAATGTTTCTAACCGAGAAGAGATTTGTTAGGGCATCGTACATCTTCTTCGATGGGTAAAGATGGGAGATGTAGGGTATCAAGTGGTATTTTATATATTCCACTATGATACTCATGGAATTGATGTCACCGTATTTGAAATTCTCCATAACAACAACGTTATGTGGCTCCTTCTCTTTTCCTTCTTCAAACTATGGTTCCACGATCTTTCCTTTCACGATATCCAACACTTTATTCTTGGCAAGGATGAGGTCAATCCTTTTCTTCCACGATCTTAAGTTAGAGGCTCCATCTAACTTGTTCTCTGAGTTCATAGAATAAGTCATGGCTGCTTTGACTTGGTCAAACCCTAGATTTGACCACAAACTCAAACTTGATGTCTTCACTTACTGAGAGTACCAGGAGATGCACTAGGATAGGGCACACTGATGTGTCCAGAGATTTGGTCAATCTCTTCACTTAATGTGTCACAATGAGAGGATTAGGGTTTCTATAGTTGCACCTTCTAGTAACCCTAGTGGCAGTGCTTTGGTGACTACTCCTACTAGAAACCCTAGCGACAGTTCTTCAATGAGCTTAATATCCTTCTAGCTATGTTTCCTTCTAGTGGTTAGACTAAATGAAGGGGGTGTGGGCCCATAACCTATTAGAATATGAAGGATGTGCTCGTTTTACCATTGACAATATCTCTATTGTCACCCAACCATAGGTTGAAGCCACCCTCTGAGCACCTTAACCTTGACAAAGAATCACTCTGAAAGAAAACCCTAGGCTAGATAGCCAAACAAAGGGTATTGCACCTTTCCCCAAGGATAGCACACCAACAAGAGATGATCAGATAGTCCAAACCCTAACCAAGAGATAGTCCAATCCAAACGTGATCTACTAGTTGCAGCAGCTGCAATGGCAATTCTCCTCAAACCTACGCACAAGACTGGGCACTACAGTGTGCACAAGTTGCTACTCTGTAATTCTGATACTGCCTGCCAGAATGAGAACTGGTCTCCTGTATTTATACTAATTCTGGCTAACTACCTGGGCCGACTTCTCATTCTAGGTATCTGTCTATTCAGTATATATTATTATTTTTGGCTGACTTCTTCTCTTCAAGGCTAATAACCTAATATAAATTATCTTCTTGAGCCGACAAGTCTTCTAGGGTTATTAGCTAACTCATTGGGGTTTCTTCTTGCTTCCTGGAGTATTCTATCCTCGTCAGGTTTACATGTGGAGGTAAATACCTCCCACAAATACCATAATATCAACACTAAGATCGATACATTGATAGATAGTAGATCTCAATATAACCTAATTTCCAAGGAAGTGGTTAAAAAATTGGGGTTGACAACTAAGCTACATCATAAACCTTACTCACTTAAATGGATACGCAACAATCATAAATTGCACATAACAAAGCAATGCACTATAAAGTTTGCAAATGCATCAAAGTTTCTGGATGAGGTAACATGTGATGTGGTTCCACTAAATGAATGTGGAATGGTCTTAGGCAACCCTTGTTTATATGAGCGCAAAGCAATCTTCTTCAGGGAATAGAATCAATATCACTTAACTAAATATGAAAATGAATATGTTGTGCATACTCATCACATAAAAGAAAATCAATGTCTTCAAACAATGGAACAATTAAGGAAGGAAACTTATGCAAGAAACACACCTATAATTGTGCCAGTTAAAGCAATTGATATTAAGCATGAACATGAGATGATTGTAGAATGGAAGTTCAATCATACTTTGCTTCAAGATAAGTTAATATCGTGCAAGCACATCAAACATATTAGGTCATTTGCAGTCATATTTATGATGTTATCGCTACTAATTTTTTCAACATGGATGGTAGTGGCTTCAGTAAGATGTGAATGAGTTCAAGTGGCTAACAATATGCTATTCATTGTCATGGTTGTTTTTCAATTGACTATGATGCGATAGGTGCACAGGACAGAGTTTAAAAACAAAGGACAAGTGGGGTGGCCTATCCCGCACTTGATGACTGGTTAATACCCTTTTGGAGGACCAAAACGTCTTAGTGGGGAGGCATGATCCAAAATGAATCCAGGAAGGCCTAAAAAAAAGTTCCCAAAATTGGATGAAACTAGGGCCATTGCGTCGGGCTAGTCATGTTGATTCTGTCCATATAATTTGTTCTACAAATGGACACCATATGCGAAAGATATCGCGTTCTAATCGATTTCCCAAACTAGTCAAAGTCAACATGTTGTACTGCTATTGTCAGCAGTATGATAGGTTACATCTTGATGACATCAACAAGACATGTGGTATCACGAGGAGGTGACATGTGTCACTCAGGTTTTGGCATTTTCAGGTTGGGTTGGACCAGTGCAGAAATGACACATGGCGCTATACAAACGTGACACATGGTAGTTTGTACATGACATGGCCCAATGACATGCTAACACATGTCACTACATATGATAGGTGTATGTACGGATGTTGACATGGTAGGGTGACTGGAAAGTACAAATGTTGATGTGGCAGGTGACTTGGAAGTACAGATGTTGATGTGGCATGACACATGGTTGTACGACACTAACATGGTAGTTGATTGTGCATGTCAACTTGGTTTTTTACTATACCATACAGGCCAATCACAGAGTGACACGTGGCCTAATCAGAGGGCACCACCTGGCACCCCGAAATTTTCCAATGTTGCCTAGGCCAAAAACATTTGATACTCCGAGGGATTTGAACCCTTAACCTCTAGGAGGAGCCACATCTTCACGAAAGGGGGCGGACCAACCAAGCTTCATTGTGCCTTGTTAAGCCACATGGATAAATTTTATTTAAGCTTCAGTTTGAATGGTTTTTGGGCTAGCCCCTGGTCGAAGGGGTCAACGCAGGGCCACATGGCACCCCACGCAGCTAGAGCGACATATCGGGAGCCAAAGGTGGGAGCGCAAGGGTTAAGGCCAGGACACATGGCACCATAGGACTAGGTTGTTTGGGGCTTGACTGAAGGACTAGGGCCAACACCTAACCCTCAACCATTTGGAAGGGCCCATATGACTAGGGGCATGGGAGAAAGGGGATGCACTCAATATGTGCTGAAATTTGGGTTTTTAAACTATATAATTTGTTTTTTTGTGATTTTTAGCCTGGTTTTGGAGGATTTTGCCCATTTTTGGGGGATATGGAGCCCGATTTGAGGCTAGATCTTGGGAGGAAGTTGGGATAGGATCACCAACTCAAATCTTATATAAATCAGAGGTTTTTAATAGACTAAAAGGTTCAATATTAGAATAACTATTATGTGTTTATAAGGCTTGAAGCCATTTTTATGTAGAGAAGCCATTGAGGAAGAAAACTTTGGAGGCCAATTCCGAGAGCTATGCTAACCCTTTTTCAATGTCGTCAATTGTGTTGGATTCTTGAGGTCAAGAAAACATAGATAGACCAGTTTGTAATCCTTTTGATACATTTCTAATGTACTTTTGAAGCATTGAAGATAAATAAGAAAGCCTCACCCACTGAGACAAAGGCTCAGATACGTAGCCAATCTTGTCGAACTTCGTTAACAAACTTGTTGTTATGGTTTGTTGTTATTTATGCTTATGTTCTAATCTGCATTTCTTTATGATGACTTCTATATTCTCTCATAAATTTTTTCTTATTTCCTTAATTCCTAAATGGAAAATGAATGCATGCTTAAAAATTAACCATGTCTTTAAAGATCATTTTCAGATCACACATGGCACCTAACTAATGACAACACGTGGCAGCCCACCATTGTAGACACGTGGCATATTATTATAGGAGAAAAAATAGAATATTCTTATTGGTTACATGTGGCATATTATTGACTTATTACATGATGACATGTGGTGACACATGGACTGTTGACTCGTGTTGACTGGGCATGGTGGAAATATGATTGGGCATTAAAATATTAATTAATTAATCAATTTCCTAAGGGAAGGTTGAATCTCCATAGTCTTCTCTCTTCTTTTTCTTACTAAGTGTGTAATACACTTATGATTATATTCACTAAAACTTCATAAAATCACATGCATGTGGGATAACTATTTTAATACAAGTCAAAATTTTCAAAGGGAAAAACAAAATTTAACCAAGGGCCCAGATTGCTCAATGAAGATCAATCAATGGTTGTTGAGCGACAAATTTCTAGAATCCATAACTTGAGATCCAAGAGTCGGATTTTGGAAAACCATACCTTGTTGGAAAGGTATTTCAATAAGAAATATGCTAGAACATGTTTCAAGGTCTGGAATTTGCCATATTTTTCTCAGAAATTTAAATAACAGTCAACAACATTTGTATGCCTTGCTGGTAAATTTGTTTGGCAACTCAACTTCACGAGCTCATATCTTGAGATCCAGGAATTGAAATTGTGCCCAAGAGGACTCGTTGGAAATATGAGATGATGAAAATTGCATCTAGGATATTTTCCATGGCTGAAAAATCAAATATATTTCTTAGAAAAATAATTAAAGGAAGTAAATTTGAAAATTTGAACATAAAATTTATTAAAGGAACTTTCTTAAAGGAATAAATGGGCCTTACTTGAAGGCACAAATTTCAATGACATAATTCATTAATGAGACTTCAATCAAGGATTTATTAAAAGTAATTTCTACACAAAGGAATCACAGAAAGTTATAGAAAGAAAACCCTAACTACTTCAAGAACATTGAAAACATATTTTAAAAGGACATGAGAAGGCATTATCAAAAGGTTGGCAGTCAAAGGTTTCTATAGTGGTGAAGAGTCTGCAAGATTAAATTTCTATATTTCCAAGATTCTTTGAATTAGTCTTCTAAAACTTTCCTCCTTGCATGTTCTTCTTTTTGTTTCTTTCCATCAAATCTTTCATGTATTTTCAAAAAAACAAGAAGATTTGGGTCTGAGCAGTTCTTTCTCAAAGGTCTTCAGTCATCTTGTAATATTTTAAGTCCAGAGGAACAATATCCCTCCTTGTAAAAAGGAAATTTCAATTTAATTACGATTTATCAATTTGTCATTGAGATTGTTGAGGTTGTTGAGATAACTTTCTTTTTCTGACAGTGTTAAATTTGTCACATGCGAGATATTATTATTGATTCCTCTACAGAGAGCTATTTTAGAGCATAACTTTAATGACCTCTCAAGACTTGATATTTTGAGCATGGGATGTTTAAAATGTGTCTATCATATTATTTATTGAGTTTTAATGATGAAATCTTCTAAATTTCTCTGATGACATGTCCATCTTCTTTTTTTTCCATTCTTCTTGCAAAGTCGTAGCAGATTCTGAGTTTAGTTTATCTTACAAGAAAGTAAGAATGTCAGTTGAATGGAGACTCCAAAACCTTGTAGAAATAAAAATTTATTGACACACTTCATCTTATATTTTCTTTAAATTATCTAATGTATATTTGTATAATTGTATATAAGGGTTTTACATTTGTATATATTAGTTTTCTTGGAAGATCTCTCGGGGTTTGCTCTTTAGCATTCAACATTTACATTCATTGCAAAACCATACAAACTATGTTCCAATCTTTCATCCAAAGAAGAGTACCACCTCTCTAAAAATGCAGGGGGATTCATATCCTCGTGAGGTTAATATTAAGACCGTGAAATAGTCTTTTAGATCAACAAACCTCTACAATAGATACCATTGCTAAAAAAAAAACTTGAAATTGTCTCCTAAATCAAAAGTGGTGTTAGCTCAAAATTAATAATTCCTTTCTTAAAATAAATTTACATTGAAATTGACTCCTAGGTTCCTATGGAGTGAAATACTTTCTTTACTAAAATAGGAGTTGTGTTTTTTTTTTTTTTTCTAGGGAAAAAACACATTAAAAAAATAATTCGCAAAATTAACAAATAAAAAAATGAAAAATAATCCATTTTTTTTGTTAAAAAAAAACATTTTGTCATTAAAAATGAAAAAATAAAGAATTTTTTCAAAAAAACACATTTTGTTTAAAGAAAGAAAAAAAATTGAAATAAAAAAACTACAAAAAACAAATTTCGAAAAAAAAATAAAAAAATATGAGCACTTAGGCCTTGACCAAAGACATAAGTATCAAAGAGAAACCAAATTTATAGGTTTAAGGAAACAACACTCAAACTCAGGAAAATATCGAACCTCCATTCTCTCATCAAGAACAACTCATCTCCCTAAATGCATTATTAGTCATTTTGACTCCACAAACATTAAAACTCATAGGTTACATCAAGAACTGAAGATTCATAGTCTTATTTGACAATGATAGTACTCACAATTTCATTCACAAGAGAGTGGAATCAGAAAACCATTGGTTTTTACACCTGATGCACAACTTTCATATAATGATTGCCAATGGAGGTATGATGAAATGTGCGAGTAGAGGTGAAAATGTCAAACTCTGGATGGGAAACTATCAACTCAAAACCCATCTATTTTCCATCAATATGGGTGGGTGTGATATAGTATTGGGGGAAGAATGGTTATGCATGTTGGGACTAGTCACCAGATTTCAAACAAATCTATATGATTTTCACTAAAGAGGGTCATGTACACACTCTTTTAGTGCTTTAGGAAGACTCTCATAAAATATTCTACTCACATTGTAAGGAGAAGTTATTAAAGAAGGGCCACTCTGGCACTATTTTCCAATTTAATTCCATACAGGTTATGGATAACCCAACACAAGAAATCCACCCAGACTTGCATATAGTCCTTGATAAACATCATTAGGTATTCAAGACACCAAAGGGTTTACCACCTTCTCGAGGAGAGCATGACCGTGGAATTCCCCTGATTCTAGGAATTCAACCACCAAATGTACATCCTTATCGACACCCTTTTGCACAAAAGAATGAAATAGAAAATATCATTCATGATATATTGGAGGTAGGGGTCATATGTCCCAGTAAAATCCCTTACACATCATCAATATTCATGGTATTAAAGAATGAAGGAACTTGGTGCATGTGTCTTGACTTTCGGGCTCTCAAAAATTTGAAGATAAAAGAAAAATTTACCATATTGTTATTGATGATCTTCATGATGGAGAAATTTTTTTCACTAAGATTGATCTATGTTCAAGATACCACCAAATCAAGATGGAAGAGGCAGACATCCGAAAACTAACATTCATAACACATGAAAGTCGTTATGAGTTTCTAGTGATTTATTGGGACCTTTGTAATGCTCCATCCACTTTCCAAAGCCTCATGAACACGATTTTCAAACCATTCCTACACAATTTTGTTCTAGTATTATTTGATTATATCTTGATCTATAGTAAAGCATGAGAATCACACATAGAGGATGTGGATAAGTCCTTGCTACTCTTGAGAGATAACTAGTTATTTGTGTAAAACTTCAAATCTTCTTTTGAGGCTCCTGAGGTTTAATATTTATGGAACATTGTAGGTCAGGAGGGAGTACAAGTCTATCCCAAGAAAGTGGAAGCTATGCAAGATTGGCTACATATAAAAACACTAAAGAACTTGAGGGGATTCTTAGGACTTATAGGATATTATAGGAAATTTGTAAAAAATCATGGCAAAATTGTAACTCCATTAACTTCACTACATAAAAAGAATTCCTTTATTTGGAGTAAGGTAGCAACATAGGCCTTTGTTTCTTTAAAGGATTTCATGTGCACTACTCTAATATTACCAATTCATAACTTTAATAAGACTTTTGTCTTGGAATTTGTTGTTTCAAGTAGATATGTCATAGCAATATTCATGCAAGAAGGATTCCCTTTGGCATTCACCAGTAAACAATTGTGTGACCACAATTTGGGAAAATCCACACTTGAGAAGAAAAAGATGGTCATCCTTCATGTATTGGAGAATTGGCACCCATATTTCATAATGAAGAATTTTTCAGATCAAGACTAACCATCATAGTCTAAAGTAATTCCTTGAACAATGGTTGTCTTGACTCAAGAAACATAAATGGGTCACCAAGATGTTGGGGTATGATTATGAGATCATATATAATAAGGGTAAAGAGAATTTTGTGGTTGGTGATTTATCCAGACAAATCGAGGAATCCCACATGAAATGGATATCAAATGGTAATTTAAGTCATCTCATCCTATGACTTCAAGTAGATCCCAACCCACCTAAAAATTATACATGAAACAATATAGATTGTGTTATAAAAGTGTTGATGTCTAGATATGTTAAGATCCAAACAACAACCTCACAAGGATATGAATACCCCCCTACATTTTTATATAGGTGGTATTCCTCTTTGATTTCTTAAAAATAAATCTTGAATATCTTAGAACCATAATATAAAAAATGGGAGAATGCTAAATAACAAACTCCAAATATTTATCACTCAATAAAATGAAAATACTACTGAATGAAAATAATATACATACACCAAAGAATTTATGAGAAGAGGACCATAAATATTCACTCATAAAAATATAATATTTGCATAAATATTATACATAAATAAATAACCATTTACAGGAAAAATAACAAGATTCTCACATCCATCACAGTATTCATAATTTTTTTATCACATTCAAGGAAAGGAAGACAATAGGCCCAAAAATGAGAGAACTTTAAATGAGTTTTTCCATTCAATAAAAGAAAGAATATGATAGTAAAACTTTAAATATTTTATTTTCAAAACTCATAGTTCAAAGATATCATTAAAGTTTGTTACCAAAATAGTTTTCCGGGATGTTTTCAAAACCAAATATAGTATTTGATAGTCTTAAAAAATAAATGCATTCTTCCAAAATTGGTCTGGGATTGGACTCCCGTGGAACACACAATTAAATAAAGAAACATGGTTGGACCTGAAAAGAAGATAAAAAGAAGCAATTAGAAATTGTTTATGTTTTTCTTGGGACAAATAAAACACAATTGGATGACTTTTGAATGAGAAGAGAAAATAATCGAGAAGAATGTGATCAGTTTTACTCATTGTGAAGGTGATATCTCTCTGTCTATTTTCCTACCAATGTTCCCTTTGTATTCTCCTGAGTTTCATTTCTTGGGCCGGTTTTAACTAACAATTTTTCATTTTCTTCAGTTATCTTGATTAAATCTTGCTTTAACCAATTTTCAACATAATCCCTCATTGGAGCAAAAATTACATCTTGTATCACTCTTATATCAAACAATGAATCTTCGATGTCGCAATAGTCAATTGAAACTTTATGTAATGTATATTCTATATCCTCATTCTTGTTCACATAATTGACTAACCAACTCTCAACCTCAAATTCTGAGTACTCTGTTAAACCATTGAACCTTTCTGTCAATGCAGATTTTAATGATTTTGATTTGGTCTCAAATTGTTCCTTAGTCGTAAAAACTAAGTTTAAAATGATTTTTGTGTCATCAACCTCTCCTGTAGTTCCATCTAATTCCAAATCAATTAATTTTAACTAACATTCACCCCTTTTGACACCTAAAGTATCAAGATCATTCAATATTTGTTTTAAGCATTTAATTCTTTTAATCCAACAAGCCTTTAATTATACCTAGGGATGGAACATGAACAGGTCCAAAC
>JASDQU010103685.1:0-11762 GCA_032191745.1 Picea mariana
GTCCCAAAAATATGAAGAATAAGGATCCCTTTTTTCTCTTTCCTTCATTGTACCAGATTGGCTCCAAGCTGTGCACCAGGAATGGCTACAAGATCCCAAAAGTTCGCATCTGATCCAGCAATTACAGACCAATGCTCCAGCTCCCCCAAAGTACTCTTGGCTCCAGGATGAGCTTCAATACAAAGGCCGTTTGTATTTAAGTAAACAATCAAAGCTTAAATCCACGATACTTTCTGAGCTTCATGCTACTCCCATAGCGGGGCACTCCGGTTCACCAAAACCTATGACAGGGTCAAACGTTCATTTTTCTGGGATGGTATGAAACAAGACATCCGTAATTTTGTTGTTGAATGTGAGGTGTGTCAACATAAAAAGGGAGAAACAGTCAAATCTCCGGGCACACTACAACTGCTTTTGATTCCACCTACTATTTGGAAGGATATCTATATGGAATTTATTACCGGCTTACCCAAATCAGGAAATAAATTAGTCATAATGGTGGTTGTGGATCGCCTTTCCAAGTATGCTCATTTCTACGCTCTTCAACACCCATTTACTGCATCCATGGTGGCTCAAATTTTCATGGACCATGTCTTCAAGATTCATGGCATGCCACACTCTGTTGTTTCTGATCGTGACCCAACTTTCACAAGCAAATTTTGGAAAGAATTGGTTAAGTTACAGGGCACCCAATTGCATCTCAACACAACTTGTCATCCCCAGACTGATTGTCAAATGAAAGTTGTCAACAAGTGTTTGGAAAAATATCTGAGGTGTTTTGCCTCTGNTCAGTTCTCTCATACTTACTGGGTACCTCGAAGGTCCAGGTGGTTGACCAAACACTTACAGTTCGAGAGGATATTCTTCGTACCCTTAAAGAGAACTTGTTCATGGCACAGAATTGCATGAAGCAACAAGCAGATCAAGGTCGCTCTGAATGTCAATTTGCAAAAGGGGATCAGGTGTTTCTACGACTGCAGCCATACAAGAAAACTTCCCTCAAGGCTGAGCATTGTCAGAAGCTAGCGCCCAAATTTTAAGGTCCTTGTATAGTTCTAAAGCATGTGGGACAAGTCGCCTATCAGTTATCTCTGCCCAGTTAGTCGAAGCTACATCCCGTTTTTCATGTTTCATGCTTAAAGAAGGTGATTGGAACTAGGTGCTAAATTCAAACCAACCTTCCCGAGTTAGCTAAAGAAGGATCCATTTGGCTATAGCCAGAAGCAGTTTTGGACCAGCGTGAGCGTCGCCTATGTCATCGAACCATAAAGGAAGTGCTAGTCCAGTGGAAATATACAACTCCAACAGATGCCACTTGGGAACCAGCTACCATTCTGCAACAATTTCCACATCTCAAGCCTTGAGGACAAGGTTGTTTTTAAGGGGGTGGACATGTTAGGGTCCTAACCCGCACATAGGTAGATCAATATATTCAGATGTAATAAAGGTCAATATTAATAAGGCCTTTCAATAAAATAGAATAAGGCGGATGTAAGAAGGCCTAATAGAAGCTTCCGCTTCTAGAAGGATCTTCCTCTAAATGCTTCTCTTGATAGACATATTTAGTATAAATAAGGGTCGAGGGTATGAAAACCCTAGCTTGGAGATTATTGTAATAGAGCACTGCTCGACTAGAGGTTTCCCCCTCGAAGAGGCCCGTGAACATTGCTTTTTGAATCAAAGTGCTATTTTTGTTGATGTTTTTATATCATTTATGTGTTATTGTGGAGATTATACTGGTTATATTACTGTTATTCTGCCATTTCTAGCATTTTTTTCTGTTCTGCATACTTTTTATATCTAGTATATTACAGATTAGATGATCCTTCAGAGAATCCAAGAGGACCCTCTCTACTTTGATGTCCTTTGTTTTGTGATCCTCCAAAGCTATCAGATCTATTAGTGGAGTAACTACTTTATCCACTAACTCCCAAAGGTCATCCTCCTTCAATGAAAAAGTTACTCTTTCTTTCCAAGATAGGAAGTTGGATGCTCCATCCAATCTATCGTCAAATCTTAATGGTGTTATTACCATCCCTAAGACTTGATAACCAGCCCTAGAAATAACATGTTGTTGAAAACTTCCATTGTACTGAGCTGTACGAACTTGTATGTGATTTCCACTACTGCAACATGTGTATCTATGTGACTATCACCATTGTAACCCATGTATGTATGTTATTGTCACCATTGTAATCCATGTATATGTGATTATGCTCAAATCCTTATTTGTATGTACGCGAATGTGCTTTTTGTGACCCATGTACACCTCTATACACCTGCAAATTTTTTTTTACCTATGTACAATTTTTTTTCTAAAATCCATCCTTCAATTTATGTTTGTTGGTTATGGATATTTTATGGATCGTGTACCTGGTTTCCTATCAGAGAACCTGCTCTGATACCATGTTGAAATTTATCCTACTCAACATCGAGCCCTTAATTCCATATAAAACACTTATTGAATTAAAGAAAAATTGAGTATTCAACTAAACATGTAGTAGAAGCATAAACAAGGAAATCAAATCAAGCACACATAAACACCAATATTTTTGGGTAGATACCCCTAGAAAAAACCCTGGAGGGAAAACTAGTGTTGATAATGATTTTATTATGTTAAAATCAAGGCTCCCGTAACAAGGATAATGGGCCACTGAGAGAAATGAAACTGCACACAAACCTGGCAAAGTCTAACCTATTGTACGAACCATAATTGTGTTGGCATGTTTTTCAAGAAAAGAATGTGCTTGTCATTGATTGTAAGAACAACAGTGATGACATTCAGAATATTGATGGCAAGAACGACAACATTAATGGTTGGCTTACAACAAGAAAAGAAGCAATAAGGAAAGCAACAATTATGGCAAAAGAGTAAAGCATAAGCTTAGGTGAAGAAGCAAACAGTAAGAAAATATCACAACTCAGAAGAGATAGCGCTTTGCACTTTCCAGAAGTGAAGTCGAGGTCCAAGAGAATGACTCGTAGGAGGAGAAAAGATCGAGACCTTTGAGCAATTAGAAAATCTGCTAAGTCGAAGAGATCAAAAAGCTCAGAAGGAAGAACAACAGTGGTCATTGGATCACCACTCCTGACTACCCAATGATCGTTATATCAGTTCCCAGCGACCAGAGGAATCGAAGAAGAGAAGTACATATCTGATTTGTTGGATCTAAGCGATGAGGACCAACAACCGTCAGATCCAGTATAACTACGAAGAGGATAATGGGCGAGAGCCATCCTCCAATTCCGTGAAACACGAAATCACGATGAGATCTGAGCGGTTGAATCCAGAGAAAACATGGCAAGAGATCATCATTTCTCTGACTGAAGAGTCTATTGGACCCCAACAACTCCCCCTAAATTTTTACAAAATTTAAAGGGCCTCCAATAGAATCTTGATAATTATAATGAGCTACAAAATCAACCTTTTCAAATAGTTCCATACCTTGGCTTGCTTTGAGACAAACTTAAGACATTCACTATAGTATGAGACATTCATTGCAGGAGTATATGTCAAAATTTAGAAACGAGCATAAAAATCTTAATTTAAACAAAAAAGTTAATTTTTATCAATTGTTTACTTTCGTTTAAATTATGATTATGTGTTATTTCTTTTGCTCATTAACAAGTTTGACTATTTTGAATAATGTGTTCAATAATTCATCAAATAATATCTTGGTTGGTTTCTCATTTTCATAAAATCATTTGGTGATATTAATTAATTAAATTATTTTTTTTTCATTTTGCATCTCATTTCAAAATAAAAATATAATAATAAAAAAAGGAATTATCTATCATTTATTTGATTTTGTAAAAAACCAAAATTAATATTTTTCTTTTCTCCATTAACTAGAAGCTTCTAGAATTTTAAGATCATATTTGAAAAGAAATTATAAACAATGTTTGTTTAGAACTTATATTCAGTTTAAATTCATTTTTTTATTTTATTGTTCTAGATTTTGTTTTATTCACAATTTTTAGGTTATTAATTTAGGTTTCTTTTTGTTTCACATGTTTTTATTATCATTTATTTGGTATGGATCTGATAATTGCTTGATTTTATTATCCAAATATGTTCAATATGATTGATCCAAAAATAATATTGGATTGCTACAAATAATTTTATGAGCAACAACAGATAAAATTTGAAAAGGCGTCAAGATCAGACAAGCGATTTGGCAGGACTCATTGCAGCCAAATCGTGAGGAATTTGAAGAAACGATTGAAAACCCATTTCCCAAATGGACCCATTTACCTTCTACATAGTGATTTTCCCAAACAAGTGTACGATTTGAGAGATATTTGTGTATCTTTACGAAGCAAATTTCAGGTGGCGGAAATTATTAGTGACACTCAGATTGTTCACTCATTTTATAAATATATGAGAAAGTTCAGAGCCAGGGGGATCCAGGAAATTGAGAGGAGGATTCTTATCCTTTCTCTTTTGTATATTATTTATTTTGTAAATTTTTATTCTTTTCAAATGGAGTAACGGATGGTTGGAATTTTGGGAGAATGGACGAGTATTTCCGAAGAAGAATATGAAATTCTAGATTGCTTAACGGCTTTTGTCCTATGAGTAAAATGGTTTTATTTTCATTATAATATCTTCATATTCTTTGAATAATTGATTATGCATTGATTTAAATTATCTTTAGTCTATTTTATCAATACATGGTTAATTGTTATTATTTATGTATTAATTTTTTCAATCTTTAAGAGTCTATTATCCTAAAGTTGTTCCAGGACTACAATATGGGCATGTGATTTTGATAAAGAATATAGGAAAGCAATTCATCTTTGGCTTTAGACCTGTGTGATGCTTATTCCATTTCATTATTCCATTACTATTGTATTATGAGGATGTTATTATGGTTGATTTTAGCTTTAGCTTGTCATCATATGGTGTTTTCATATTGTTAAATGTTATATGTTGTGCATAATTTCTTATTCCATTTTTTATGTGTGGTTGATCTATCATTTGATTATTTTTGAATTTATTCTTAATGTTAAATGTTGGATAATATCAATATTCAGATCTGAGTTTTCTCTCATTTTTAAATATTGATCATCCTAAGATCACATGATTTTTAATTAGATGTCTTTCTGTTGTTATTAATTTTCTTCAATATCAAATACTTCTTTGAATGTATTCTGGAAGTGCTAGTATTGTTCTGTTATAGGTTTCCCTTAACAACAGTACAGACATGAGCTCATACAACACAAGAAGATAAACCTAGTTGATTGATCAGTTAAAGGTTAGTAGATGCATTATTTTCTTTTATTTAGAGTTGTTTATGAATGAAATGATGATTACATTAATTAGCTTTGATTGTTTTTGTGTCACTGTTTCAATCGTATTCACTTAGTATTTATTTTTTTAATATCTTAAAAAAAAAAAAAACGAAGTGTTGTTCATATTTGGTTCAGAAAATTTATCAAACAATCATTTTCACAAGATTTCATGCAAACCTTGTAACTTGCATATAGATTGTTTATATTCACATTTATTTTTAATAAACATTAGTCAGTAATATATCATTTGTTAGAATCATAGATTTTATATCAGTTTCATTTCCTTTATTATTTCTAGGACTTTAGTTGGCTAACAGAGCCATTAAACCCGTCAGAATAGGTTACGCCAAATGGCTTGGGTTATTTAGACAACCCTAGACCAGATCTATTCTTCCAGTTGATGGCATATCCAATTTTCCCGTCAACAATTGGCGCTAAAAAGAGGGTCTAGGTAAATTTAATGATTAAATGTTTTACCCCTGAGCCTTTCATAATTCCATATTTATAAATTTTTCTTCTGTGTCATCTTGAAATGCACTAGAAGCCAGGCCAAACTAACAAAATGACCTTGTAGGAGTCTTTCTTTTGAATATATTTAATTCCCCATGGCTCCCTGTTGACGGGCAAAACTGACCGTCCGTCAACTGGGAGAGTGGAACCGGTCCGGGGTTGTCTAAATAACCCAAGCCATTTGGAATGTACCACCCTGACGAGTTTAACGGCTCCGTTGGCCGCTCTAAGGTCTTCTATGAAAACCAAAGAGAGAATTGATCTGAGCTAAGTAATCTAACTAAAGTAAATAAAACAAACTAAACTATAACTAAATACAAGAAACTAACTAAAATAAAGGAAACTAGAAACTAATAAAACAAAGAAAATGAACTAATATACTAAATATAAACTATTCTAACTATTCTATCTACAAACTACTAATTACTATAATAATAACTCAAATCAACTATCTAATTATCATCTATAATATCTCTTATTCACAAATGTACACTATGAACAATCTACAGATTTGATTAAAACCTGCAAAACTCATGTATTTTCTGCCCTAAGACAGCCAAGAATCTCTTTTTGGTTTTTATATTTTATGAAAAAGAAATAAACATTACTGAAATTAAACAATCTAATATATTTACTGAAATTAAACAATCTAATATAAATCTAATTAAACTTATATCTATATTAAACTACTTAATGAAAACAGCAAACAACAAATTAATTGACCTGGAAACGCTCCAAGTCTGCCCTGTGTATGATGACTTTTGAGCTGGTTGGAGGAAGAAATTCACACCATTTAGTCCTTAAGCTTTTTGTAAACGATCAACTATGCTGCTTCTTGAAGTGTTTTACAGGACAAACAAGACATAAAAGAAAATCATAACAATCTTCTGATGATAAATCTCTGCAATAAGGGAAACCTATTATGCAGGAAACTTATATAACAATTCAATCTATGAAGAAGACAAAGCTATCATTCACAAAATGAATCAACAACTGTTATGTATTTTATCTATTTGGAAGCAACAAGATATGGATAACAGTAATAAAATTATATCATTTTCATTTGATTTAGATAGCCAAAGTAATCACAAACCATAAACAAATTGATATACAAAACTTGAAACACAATGTCGATATATTAAAAAGCAAAAGCTATGACAAAACACCAATTCTGCTCCAGTTTGTGTCAGAATTCCATATCCTTGTTCTCCCACAACTGAGGATGATCATTATTACAAAAATCATAAGTATATATAGGTCTTTTCACAAGGTAAAACTTCCTTGTGAATAACAGCAAATTGTTTTACAAAATCTGGGAAGATATTCCCAAAATCTGATTCAAACTTAACAAACTAAGACAAAACCAAATCTAAAATATCTCTTAAACTGTTACAGCATGCCCATTTGATCACTGCAATTCGTATGTACCTGAAAAGAGGCAAAAATAAACAAGTTTAAAAGATATTTTGTTAATAAAATGGTAAAAATCTGATCCTGTAGACTAGCTACAGAATCAGCTGATTCTGTAGCTGGTCTAATTTGAGAACAGACTTGTTTTAAATCAATTAAAACTAACAGAAATATATTAAAACAAATATTTGATTACTAATTAAAACAAAGAAAATCATTTAAATCACAACAAACCAAAACTGCTATGCTAATTTAGGACAAACTAATCTTAATTGAATCTATTTTAATCAAAACAAAAATCAAATAAATCTTTGGTATGAATGCAACAAAATCCATCCATATAGAGGCAAAAATCCTACATCCATTTGTTTTTCATATCAATAAATCCATTTAGAATTGAGTGTAGGGAATTAAGGATGAAAAATCTTGCCACCAGATCCAAAGCATACACCAGCAGCTTCAGCAGGACGATTAGATTGAAATCACACCACTCCTGAGGATTGCAGCAGCACTAATTACCCACCTATAGCACTTTAAAAGAGAGGTCTGCCAATATAAAACTTCTGCCAAAAGTATCATGGATGGCCAGAAGCCATGGCTCAAAGCAATCAGCAAGTAGCCATGACTGTCCAAAACCTGGTAGACAAAGATTTCAGAAGCAGCCACTACCTCTGACATTGCCCTGTCATTTCGTACTTCTATTGCATATGTATTGTCTTTGTTTCCTCTTGTTGGTATTCTTGAAAAAGCTCTTGATCCATATCCATCAACATTATTCTCACATTACATTTCTATCCCCTGTTTGGTAATCACACTGGGTTCAATATCTGACCCATTTGGTGGGCTGTCAAGATCTGTATTACTGGCATGATCCAAACCAAAAATGTCAATTTGAATAAAATAGCACTACTCACAGTCTCCACTACGGGTATAATCAAAACCACTACACTCCACGCTTTCATAAGCATAAATTTGAGTGCAAGATCCACCATTATCATCTTCTTCATTCTTAAAATCGACAAATTGCTGTGTATAATCATTTATAGTGATTTCAGAGACAGATCCATTCCCAAGGGTTCCTGAAACAGTGCTATGTCCTTCTTCTATTTCACCTTTGTGACTTGAATCCAACTCCAATGATGATCCACCTGGTAGATCAGCAGATTCTTTTTGAATACCCTTTTGTAGATTCTTTGTTCATTTTTCTAGAAACAGAGTAATCTTCTGCTTGAATCCCATGAGAGTTACCTGAGGTTCTATCTTGTCCACATGTAACTCTTTTAGAGCACACCTAGAGTTGTGGCTGACAAGAATCAACTACATTTGCCCCATCAATCCTTGCATCATTCAAGCATCTGCGATCATTAATAGAAATATGTCTATTTCCTTTCTTGTCTTGTCTCTGCAACATATCTCTAGATTGCAAATGCTTGGCATTATTTTGAGTATTCCAACCAAGAGCATCATAGCCATCAAATCCCTCCCATTCTTCTGTGCAGGAACTTGTCCAGCTATCACAATCTTCCTCTCTGTCACTTGGGTAAGACCGTCCAGGCCATCTAATCTTTCTGATTTCGAGGTCATCAAAACCAATACTCAGCAACCTGTGTCTGTAAGCTTGTATTTCACACTCAAGAGAAGAAATTTCCTCGTCTTTCCTATGTATGAGATCTTCAAAATATGTCAAAGATTCCCGATCATGAGCGAGTTTTTCTTTAGCCAATCTTTTGTATTGATTTGTCTCTAGACGCACAGCAGCTTGTATACTGGAAACAGATTAAACCTCCCTTTCTTTGCTACTATATAATCAAGATTTGTATACTTCCCAGTCAAAGCCCCACCAGCCGATGGAGAATATGCCAATAGATCAACATTAGAATTTTGAGGCCTGTACACCTCCATCAGATCAACTTCAAAATGACACCGTACTAGCAAACTGTAACTGTTTTGTATACTGATGATCTTTGGTAAACCTTCCAGCTTTGCAGCATTAACAAACTCCATACTTCATAAGATGTTTCATTAGAAACACCAATATACCGTACCTTTCCTTCTTGAGTAATCTCTTAAAATTCCTTCAATTGCTCAATAAATGGCACACCTTCCCTCCACTTTGAAGGATCATATGAGAACTTACCCAAAAGTGGCACATAACGATCAGGCCAATGGATTTACAGCAAGTCAATGTAAACTGTGCCAATACGCTTTAAGCTCTTACCCACACTTTCTTTAATGTTAGTAGCATCAACGCGTAGTATCTTTGCATTATCACGCAGATAATTGGATTGTGTTTTCTTCTTGAGGCCACAAAATCATTGACAATGTCTCAAATCAACCGTGACTTGAGGGAATTCTCAACAACATTTAAACGATCAATGCCCAACTCTGAAAACTTGGCATGATCTGCATGTTGTGCGATTCATGGTTGGAGGTCGAGGATAATTGCATAACATTGTATTCCCACTATATTTTTCTCACCCAGATAACAAAGTATACAAGGTTCGCACAGGAGAATTCAATCTCTCTATGCCCTCCAGGTCGTCCAGGGAAACCACGACCTCTCAACCCGGTTGCAGATCATTTTGAGTTTATATCCAGGCTGACTTATTACATGAAGTTTTCAAATCCAGTCCCTAAATTCACACAGTGCTCCAAACAACAATAAAAATATAGATGGGAAACCCTAGAAATGCCAGAAACTTTCAAAGGTCGTATAAATATAAAGAGGTATCTAGATCTTAATTTCTTCCTCTTTATGCACCAATCCTAGCTCTGAAAATGTCAAACCATATCAAAACAAATGACCAAAGTTACCTCAGTACGATTTATGAATCTTAAGGAAACCATCATATTAGCGAGCATAAGCGTGGCAGGTGAGGAATAGCGTAATTCCTGGTAATGAGGCCGGCGTTAATGCCAAAGTGTGCGAGGGTAAGGGAGGTTACTTCTGCCATGCATAATAATTATTGCCAGTAGTTCCACCACCGGTGTTCATAGCTGTTATATCCCCTATAACACAGCTCAACAATTATATCAATTGGCCGATCAATGAACAATGGTAAGTACATGCGCAATCAATGTTATACCAAAGTTTTTTAATCTACCAACAGTCGAATTGAAATCAATACCAAACTCAACTATGCGCCAATGTATTGTGACAGCTCATCTTCATAGTTTAACCAATGTACAAATGGGTTTTCATACAATCAAAACATCGATAATTATGAAAACATAAACATAGGCATTAAACTATAAAGAAAGGTATACATAAAAGTTTTGATCATAACACCCATGTATCTTATGAAACCAAAGGTTAAATGAATCTCAATCCAAATGCAGTGCAAACCAAGCCACATAATAAATTGAAGCACGAGTACAGATCGAAGATTTGCCAACTAGGTAATGATAAGTGCAAGCTAAGCGCAAAGGGCATATCAATCAAAAGGATGACAACAGTTCAAACAATGATTCTAATGTGACTTTGAAGGACTAAGATTTCACGCTTACACTCGTGAAAACCAAACAAAGATAGGTGTGCGAAAAGGCGCAAAGAATAAAGGCATCGTTCATTTGAAAATTGCGATTAAAAATCAGTGTTTGTGAAACATTGGTGTAGGCAGCTCATGAGACAATGAAAAATGTGAATTGGCTGCCAACACTCCCCAAATAATTGTGTTGGAACATGCTTTCCACTTCTCATTACCTACTATTCCCAATGAGACAATCTCTCTCTTGTCCAAATTCACCTTTGATGGTGGCGGGGATATTTCTGCAAAATACCATCTTAACAAGTTTTGGTGTAAATGCATCAAGCATGATATTTCTGATTTAAAGGTTTTATGCAGATTGTTTTCTTTCACTTTCAGGGGGCGGATTAAACATTGGTTTGAGCCTTTTCCAGCATATCACATTATTGATTGGTTTCAATTTGTAGATGAATTTTTATATGCTTTTGAAAAATATAATTACAATCAATTATGTGCAGAATTTTAGACTTTACTAACCAATGACAATTCATCTCCAGAAGACTTTTCAACAAGAATCCATCATGTTCTCTGTAAATTTAATCTTGATGACATTTCATTTGCATTAAATCTCCTCTATGATGCTTGCATCTCTTTCATCCAGTTATATTCAATAGAGAATGATGAATCGGTTGCAAATCATACCACTCAATTGCGAGAAGAATTTTGTTCATGGGATGAAAGGAATCCATCATAAAATTTTGAACAAACAAGAGAGGTAGAATCTATTGAAAAGGTTCTTACTGACAATCAAATTGGTTTTTCCTATGAATCATTGTATACTCAGTCGTCGACCATCGTGGAAGAAGATTTGATGTTGGGTCAAGATAAATGTTCATATTCTTCTAACCCTTTCTCTAATCAGTACTTAAATTCAGTTATTGAAGAACACTTAGGTGACGAAAAAGATCTTAAGCATTCTAACATTCCAATGAAACTGATTAGAGATGTAGATCTGCAATTGGAAGAAGAAACCTTAAACCCTCATCTACAAATCATACCTTATCCACAAGAAAGATCAGA
>JASDQU010103685.1:26894-39624 GCA_032191745.1 Picea mariana
TTATTGTTGAAAAATACAGTGCACTTATTCTTATGGAAATCAAATATTCTACATTGCAATTCGTTCTTTGATTAGTTCAAATTTTAATATTTATTCTTCACATTTTGAAACGATCAATATCATCAAAGGAAGCATTCAAACCAATAATCTAATTGATGTCATGAATCCTCTTATGATGTGTTCCCCATTGATATATCAATTTCATCAAAGTCATAGTTTGCATCCTAATATTTATGATAGGATTTTAGAATGGCTTGAAGATTCGTATCTAAACAATCTTCATAATAAAGATAAAGTTGTGCTCGCTTTGATTCTAACTAAATATCTAGGAAGTAAGCATTACATGATTTTTTTAGATCCTCCATGTGAAGAAATTGAAGAACACTTGGAGAATTGTCAGGACGATGGGGCATTTCGGCTTTGACAAATGGTTATGTCAGGTCCCCATAATATTGACAAGTTTTCCAAACTTACTTACACTCTTACATGCCATTATGACTCATATCATAACCAGATTGTAGAATGGTTGGATGATTCATATATCAAGAAGTTTCAAAAGAATGGTAAGGTCGTGCTTGTCTTATTTTTAAAAGAATATATAGGAGGTTAGCATGACATATTTCTTTTGTATCCGCAAATACTAAATTCTTTTATTCTAATTTTTGACTTTTTATTCCTTGCAGGATTGAAGATGCTCTTATGGCTGCATTGGAAATACGATTTTACTTAGTGTTTTGATCTATTTAGTAGTTTAGAGTAGGTTTAGGAGTAGATTTCCTTTAGTTTTCTTTCTCAATATTTCTTTGTGTGATAATGCAGTTATGAACAAAAGTGGGTACACCAAGAGAACCATAATATGAATGTTGTCAGGGAAGTCCACTTTAAATCTTTTTATCTCTACTTTTCGTTGAATATTTCTTTTCAAAAACGCAGTATCATCATGAAAATTTTAAATGGAAAGTAAAGAGATAAGTAAATTTGAACTATCAATTCAACCCTGACCCAAGGTGCCACGAGTAGAACTTCACTCATCTTAATAAGGATTTTTCTATTTTCTTTTAGTCTCTTTTATTTTTAATAATAATTCTTGGTCAAAGTAGCATCTCATGCATCACTATCTTAAGAAAAGAACTTGCTCGCACATGATATTTTGTATGATTTAGTTCTTCCTTTATTTTACAGTGAGATGCTAGTGGATCCAAAAGCTCAAGTTTATCTTTGGCCAAAATCGTTTCCTGAAAAGTTTTCTTTTGTTGTTTTGATTTTGTGTACTTCTGATTTTGAATCCCATTAATAAAATTTGATTTGGTTTGTTGTGTGTTTTTGTTTTCTTTGATTGCTTTGAATGAGTTTTCTTCTTATCTGTCTTTTTGAATCAATATATTTCTGATCAAAGAGTGATTGTTGAAGGAAGCATTCATTTTAATACTTGTGTTTTTCAAGCAATTTGAAATAATTCAAAAAGGTCCTGATATTAAGATATAGCTCAGACAATTGTTTTTTAAGTCAATTGTCACTTTCATTTTGTCCTCAAATTGTCTTTACCAGAGTATTACACCAGAGATGTGGTTTAAATATTTGAGAATTATGATGATCTTTAAAATTTTTACGTCGTCCATATTCTTAAGGAATCACTTTTAAGTTCTTCCCCATTCTTTAGATGAATTCTTAAAGGAAATCTAAAATCTCTAAACCATGATAAAACTTCCAGTTTTGAAAGCAAATAAATAACTTGATCAACTATTCACTTGTATTGCAATTAACCTCTAGTATCACCCCGCTCTCTTTGTCATCAATAAATATATAATTGTATTACTATTTAAAAGTGGCATTAGAGGGTTGAAAGCATTTATGTGTGAGAAGTGTGTGTAAACCCATCGAGGTACTGAACAGGCTCACTGGCAGTGGGTAAATGCACACATAATACCAAGACAACTTCGTTGGGGTACTGAACAGGCCTGCTGACAACGAAGCAATGTTGGGTCAAGAGGTAGCAGGTATATGTTTTTAAATTAAATTTTATGGAAGTATACATCACGTGGATATGACTATTGGATGGTATTAAAGCATTTGAGTGGGTTAAATGACATCCTTGTCGAGGCTATGGACGCCTGTTGGCAGTAGTAGCTTTGTCAGAGGCATTGAAGTTCTTTTATAAACATCACAACTCTTTGATTAAAACATTATTTCAGGTTATAATCCCCTGCAAAGAAAATTCTATTGTCTAGTTATAACATTGAGCTTATCCTAATACTATACGGTCTCAGAGTGAATTTATTTCAGAGAGCTTAAATCATTTTTCAAGTCTTATTATTTTATTTATGAGATGAAATCTTACCAAATCAGAGATAACTACTTCACCCAGTAAATCACCATTTGTTGGGCCCTAGCAACTCCCCCTAAATTTTTACAAAATTTAAAGGGCCCCCAATAGAATCTTGATAATTATAATGAGCTACAGAATCAACCTTTTCAAATAGGTCCATACATTGGTTTGATTTGAGACAAACTTAATAAATTCACTATAGTATGATATATTCATTACAAGAGCATATGTCAAAATTTAGAAACGAGCATACAAATCTTAATTTAAACAAAAACGTTAATTTTTATCAATTGTTTACTTTCGTTTAAATTATGATTATGTGTTCTTTCTTTTGCTCATTAGCAAGTTTGACTATTTTGAATAATGTGTTCATACTTCATCAAATAATATCTTGGTTGGTTTCTCATGTTCATAAAATCATTTGGTGATATTAATTAATTAAATTCTTTTTTTCATTTTGCATCTCATTTCAAAATAAAAATAATAATAAAAAAAAAAGAATTATCTATCATTTGTTTGATTTTGTAAAAAAACAAAATTAATATTTTTCTCTTCTCCATTAACTTGAAGCTTCTAGAATTTTAAGATCATATTTGAAAAGAAATTATAAACAATGTTTGTTTAGAACTTATATTCAGTTTGAATTTTATTTTATTCTCAATTTTTAGGTTATTAATTTAGGTTTTTTTTTTGTTTCACAAGTTTCTATTATCAGTTATTTGGTATGGATATGATCGTGGCTTGATTTTATTATCCAAATACGTTCAAGATAATTGATCCAAAAATAATATTGGATTGCTACAAATAATTTTATGAGCAACAACAGATAAAATTTGGAAAGACCTCAAGATTAGACAGGCGATTGTGCAAGACTCATTGCAGCCAAACCGTGAAGAATTTGAAGAAACAATTGAAAACTCATTTCCCAAATAGACCCATCTACCTTCCGTGTAAAGATTTTCCCAAACAAATGCACGATTTGAGAGATATCTATGTATCTGTACGAGGAAAATTTCAGGTGGAGGAATTTATTAGTGACGCTCAAACTGTTCACTCATTGTATAAATATATGAGAAAGTTCAGAGACAGGGGGATCTAGGAAATTGAGAGGATGATTCTTATCCTTTCTCTTTTGAATATTATTTATTTTGTAAACCTTTCTTCTTTTCAAATGGAGTAACAGATGGTTGGAATTTTGGGAGAAAGGACGAGTATTTCCGAAGAAGAATATGAAATTCTAGATTGCTTAATGGCTTTTGTCCTGTGAGTAAAATGGTTTTATTTCCATTATAATATCTTCATATTCTTTGAATAATTGATTATGCATTGGTTTAAATTAGTTTTAGTCTATTTTATCAATACATGGTTAATTGTTATCATTTATGTATTAATTTTTTCAATCTTTAAGAGTCTATTATCCTAAAAAAAATTCCAGGACTACAATATGGGCATGTGATTTTGAGAAAGAATATGGAAAAGAAATTCATCTTTGGCTTTAAACCTATGTGATGCTTATTCCATTTCATTATTCCATTACTATTGTATTATGAGGATGTTATTATGGTTGATTTTAGCTTTAGATTGTCATCATATGGTGTTTTCATACTGTTAAATGTTATCTGTTGTCCATAATTTCTTATTCCATTTTTTTATGTGTGTTTGATCTATCATTTGATTATTTTTGAATTTATTTTTAATGTTAAATGTTGGATAATATCAATATCCAGATCTGAGTTTTCTCTCATTCTTAAATATTGATCATCCTAAGATCACAAGATTTTTAATTAGATGTCTTTCTGTTGTTATTAATTTACTCCTATATCAAATACTTCTTTGAATGTATTCTGGAAGTGCTAGTATTGTTCTATTATAGGTTTCCCTTAACAACAGTACAGGAAGGATCTCATACAACACATGAAGATAAACTCAGTTGATTGATCAGTTAGAGGTTAGTAGATGCATTCTTTTCTTTTATTTAGAGTTGTTTATGAGTGAAACAATGATTACATTAATTAGCTTTAACTGTTTTTGTGTCACTGTTTCAATCCTATTCATTTAGTATTTATTTTTTTAATATCTTTTAAAAAAAAAAGAAACGAAGTGTTGTTCATATTTGATTCAAAAACTTTATCAAACAATCATTTTCAAAATATTTCATGCAAACCTTGTAACCGACATATAGATTGTTTATATTCACATTTTGTTTTAATAAACATTAGTAATATATCATTTGTTAGAATAATAGATTTTATATTAGTTTCATTTCCTTTATTATTTCTAGGAGTTTAGTTGGCTAACTGAGCCATTAGCCCCATCAGAATAGGTTATGCCAAACAGCTTGGGTTATTTAGACAACCCCGAACCGGATCTATTCTTCCAGATGACAGCATGTCAAATTTGCTCGTCAACAGAGTCAAAGGAAGGAGGTGCTCTAAGATTTGAAGTCATGAAATGCAAAATCATGATAAGATCTGGACCATTAGATCATAGAGGGTTGTGGATCATTGATCTAGATTTTTTCAGATAATGGGAGTTAGAAGAGTCAAGGTTGGCTCACGTTCAAACATCTGAAACAATAAATCGTGATAAGATCTGGACCGTTAGATCAAATAGGGGTGTGGACCGTTGATCTAGAGTATTTTGGATATTGGGAGTTAGAAGAGTCAGGGTTGGCTCACGTTCAAACATCCAAAATGTGAAATCACGATAAATCTTTTTGAATAGGCCTTTGGTCATAGCCAATGGTCACATCAGCGAAAGAGAAGGGAAGGAGATAGAGTTTCTAGGCTCCACCTGGGAGTTTCATGAGTTGGGAAAATCGAGGTGACTCGCAGCTGATCACCTGAAACACAAAATCGCAAAATGACTCTTTGGTTAGCGTAAGGTCACAGCCAGTGGGCATGTGGGATAAACATGCCCGGTGCTAGTTCAAGTAGGTAAAGTTCGCGAGGAAAATATTTGAAAGGTCAGAAAGTCTCTATGGATTTCATCCAACTGTGTTGATTAATTGACATTTTGAGTGAAGGGTGACCGTTGCACTTCAGGGACTATTGATCAGTTACAATTCAGTTGGCAAAACTGAATCATAGTTCTTGTTTTTTTTTGGAGATTTGGTTGCTTGTGTGTTTCCTTAGAGATTTGAAGTGTAACTAAATGTAAGGATTGTATAAAAGTAATACGTCATGACTGATTTAGGTTGGATGTTCTCACTAGAAAAATGGGTTGACCTGGGATAAAGGAAAATCACAGTATGCACAGTGTGAGATCAAACTCGGAGATGAGAAACAGAAGTTGAAAAGAACAGAAAAGGTGAAGAGATCAGAATGTACACATACCAAGTAACATGAGAAGAATAGAGAAAGAACATATAGAAAGAGACAGTAGGTCAAGCCAAGTATGAACAGAATAGAAGAATAGTGAAGTAGAGAAGAATTGTAGAACAGAAAAGAAGTGGTAAGAATTGATATATCTATATTGTTGGTTATTCAATCATTTATTTATAATCAGAGAGGTAGGGAGGTGCTAAGGAGGACTGTAGTTCTCTATTATTCAAGTTGGTGCTTGAACACTGGAAGTTGTAGCTAGAAAATAGGGTGGCAGGGTGGTGCTAGGGAAAACACAGAGTTTTTTGTATGCGAGTCAGTGTCTGTATAAGTGGAAGTAGGTGCTTCCATCCAGTTGGTGCTGGAACACTCAGGGAATTGGTGCTTCCTTCTAGTGGGTGCTAGAGAAGCTAGAGAGTTGGTGCTCTCAACAAGTTGCAGCTTGTAAAATAGAGGTGGTAGCCTCATTTTGAGTTGGTGCTCAAAGATAGATGATGCACAGAACATAAAAGAGTGCCTATCATTCGAAGAAGAAGAGGTTTTCTCCCTTTATGGGTTTCCTCGTGAACAATTCTCTTTGTGTATATCATATGTGTGATTGATGTTTATTATTTCTATTGTTCATATCTTGTATAATCTTGATGGCCACTTGGAGAAATTGAAAAAATGTTTTAATAGACATAAAATTGTTTAAGCACAATAACAATTGATTCACCCCCCCTCTCAATTGTCTTAGTAATTTCAACAATTGGTATCAGAGCAGGTCCTTTTATTTAACGGTAGATATGTAAGCTCAAACATGACAATTCATTAAGGGACTTCAGCCAATAAGCCTCCTCTATTAGATGGAACAAAATTTTCCTTCTAAAAAGTTAGAATGAGAACATACATAATGGCCTTAGGTGCTGATGTTTGGGATGTAGTAGAAACTGGATATATAAAGCATGTTGTGCTAGCTTCTAAAGATGATAAGTTATAATTTAACTTCAATGCAAAGGCAATGAATGATATCTTTAATGGAATTGCTAAAGCTGAGTTTGTAAAGGTGATGCATCTTGAATTTTCCATGAAGGGTCTTGGTGAGAAGATTGAAGATGGATTTTTAGTTCATAAGATTTGAAGATCTCTGCTTGATAGATTTAATCCAAAAGTTTTTGCAATAGAAGAATTAAATGATATTAAAAATATGTCTATTGATCAACTCCTAGGAACTCTAACTGCATATGAAATGAGAATTAGCAAAGATAAATCCATCACTAGAGAAGCATATTTTAAAGCAGACAAGAATGTTGATTCAGAATTAGATGATATTGAGGCAAAATTTGTGAGAAGGTTAAAGAAAGGATCAGAAAAATATCAAGGAAAGATTCCCTTCAAATGTTTTAAATGTGGTAAGATAGGTCATTTTGCATCTAAGTGCCCTCACAAGAAAAAGGACCAGAACTCTGATGATGAAAAGAAATACAAATTTAAGAAATATAGTAAAAAGTAAAGTTTTTGTGCAAACAATGACGACTCCTTAGAAGACATACATAATGATTGATCCTGCAAAGACAAAGTGAATGATTTTATGCTTATGGCTATGGGAGATATTGATGATAAACACACAGAAGGTGAAATGAATGACAAAGAAGATGTGGTGGATATGGAAGGTAAATTAATCAATTCTTTGGAAGAAATTGACAGACTCAATTTTAAGAAGAGAAAACAAAAATAGTTGTTGATGTAGTTTAAAATGAATGGTAAAAAACCCGATGAAGACTTTGCCTTGCTAAAAGTGGAGTTAGAAGAGGCAAATAAAATAGAGGACATTCATAAACAATAGTTATCACAGAAGAAAGCGATATGTGAATCCTTGGAAGAAGAGATAGTAAAAAACAAAAGAGAGATGGAGAAGTTTAAGGCATTGTATCACCAAAATCTATCAAGTATTAAAACCTCAGAAGGATTAACCTCCATTCTAAATTATAAAAGGAATCCAAAGTTGAAATTTGGCTTGGGTTATGAAGAAGGCTCAAGTAGTGATCAGCCAAGTAACACAGAATCCATCAAGTTTGTCAAATCTACAATCATTAACAACAACCACTCTGTAGAAACAGAGAAAGATAATCGACCGCCAAGAAGGAATGAAAGAAAAATTACCATAACCGAATATATAGATAAAATAAATAACAAAAACACATCTTCTGGTCAAAGAAATCATTAGCATGGAAGAAATCAACTCGCTCAAAGAAGACAACCATTTTCCAGGTACAAAGGATTTTTCTATGGATATTATTTTTTCTGTTCTAACTTTGGTCACAAAGCTGTAAATATTTCTTTAAGATTTAGATATGAGCAATAAAGATACTCAAGGAATAATTATTTGCCACAAAAAATATTGAGACAACCAAGTAACAAACACAAACAAACTACAAATCACGTGATGGTTGGGGAAAAAAAGAACGTTAAGCATAACAATAGTTATGAGCATAACAATCATTATGATCTGTTATTCAGTGAACCAGAATGTTACACCTACCATAACTATGGACATAAAGATGCAGACTGTCGCTTAAGGAACTATAAGTCAGATTTCAATCTTGATGTTGAAAATTTCAAAGTTTGGAAGAAGAAAGAAGATGACCAGTGTGGATTAGTGTTATCAGCCCAAAGACAAAATAATCCATGGTATATTGACAGTGGATGTTCCAAACATATGAATGGAGACAAAAGTAAGTTTTTAACTCTAAGTGAAAGAAAATTAGGGAATGTAACTTTTGGAAATGATGCACCAGGAAAAATAAAAGGTAAAGGAATGGTAAGTTTGAGTAATGGCAAAGGGAGAGCTCAAGATGTGTTGTTTGTAGATGGTTTGAAACATAATCTGCTTAGTGTCAGTCAAGTCTGTAACTAAGAATGTGAATTTGTTTTACTTCTAAAGATTGTAGAATAAAATCTATGAATTCAGGATAGCTGATTGCAAAATGCATAAGAACAGAAAATAATGTCTATGTGTTAAAAGACGAAAAAAAAGAATGCCACTTAAAAAAGTATGATGAAAGTTGGCTATGTCATAGGAGACTTGGACACCTAAATTTTGATAATATAATCAAAATTGGAACCAGTTGGTCAGTAAAAGATCTTCCATAGATATCAAATCCATATGATTTTGTTTGTAAACATTGCCAAATAGGAACTTATATTCAAACACAGTTTAAATCTAAGAACTTTCCTTCTATAGAAAAACCTCTTCAGTTAGTACATATGGATTTATGTGGACAATCAAGAAAGGAAGGTATAGGAAAATAAAACTATTTTATGTTAATTATAGATGATTATTCTAGACTAACGTGGGTTTCCTTTCTGAAGGAAAAGTTTGAAGCATTCAAAAAATTCAAAGTGTTTAAGGCTCTGACTGAGAATCAAATAGGAAAAAGATTGAACGCGGTAAAGTCTAATAGAGGAGAAGAGTTTAGTTCATGGAATTTCAAAGAGTTTTGTGATAAACATGGGATCAAAAGAGAGTATACTATTCCAGGGACTCCACAGCAAAATGGAGTAGTTGAGAGGCATAATAGATCAGTTCAACATATGGCAAGATCAATGATGAATGCAAGGAATATTGCTCAGACATATTGGGTGGAAGAAATTAATACAGTTGTACATATCCACACAGTATAAAGACTCCTTATGAACTATGGTTTGGAAGACCTACTTCAATCAAGCATTTTAAAGTCTTTGGGAGTAAGTGTTATATCAAGAATAATGATGAAAATATCAGTAAATATGATGACAGGGTTGATGAAGGTATATTCTTAGGGTATGCTACAAATAGTAAAGGATACAAATGCTATAATAAGAGGCTGCATAAACTGGTTGATTGTATTGACATAAAAGTTGATGAAGAAATACAGGTATGAGATGTAAGCGGTGTTGAATCAACCACAAAAGATATAGTTGAAGTTGAAGATGAACAGGTCCAAGCATCATAAAGAGAAGACTCTGAATCAGATGAAGATATAAATACTCAAGTAGACTCAACTAAGAAGACAGAAACAAAACCTCCTCTCATAATTGTTAGAAAGAATCATCCTGAAAATCAGATAATTAGTGATATGAATAAAGGAGTTCAGACAAGAAGGAAATTGATTAAAGACTCAGAATAATCTTAGGTTGCTTTCCTATATATGATTAAGCCTAAAAATTTTAATGAATCCAGCAAGCATGATAATTGGATTAAATCTATGATTGAAAAGCTTGATCAGATTGAGAAGAACAATACTTGGGAGTTTGTTCCTAGACCTGAAAATAATAATGTAATAGGCTCCAAATGGGTGTTCAAGAATAAAATGAATTAAAAAGGACAAAAATTTAGGAATAAAGCCATATTAGCCTATTAAGGGTATGCACAAGGTGAAGGCCAGGATTTTGATGAAACCTTTGCTCCAGTGGAAATATTGGAAGCCATCATGATGTTTCTTGCATATTCATCTCATAAGAAATTTAAAGTATATCAGATGAATGTTAAGTCAACATTTCTCAATGGAGATCTAGAAGAAGAAGTATATATGGAGAAACCTGAAGGATTTTCACTGACAGATAATCCTGACTATGTCTGCAAGCTGAAGAAGGATTTATATGAACTGAAACAAGCACCACAAGCTTGGTATTATAGATTGGATAAATTTTTACAAGACAAAGGGTTCAAGAATGGTATGTTCACAACAATCTATATATTTTGTCGGAAGGTGATTATCTATTAGTTGTTTTGGTTTATGTAGATGACATTATTTTTGGCTGTACCAATGTCTCTTTTGTTCAGTGGTTTTCTAATTCTATGCAAACAAAGTTTGAGATGTCCATGATAGGAGAATTATCATATTTTCTTGGTTTACAAGTAAATCAGAGTTCTGCAGGAATATTTATCTCTCAAAAAAAATATTTGAAAGAGATGTTGAAAATTTTCAAGATGGAAGCTTCCTCTCCTATTAGTACACCTATGGTGGCTGGTTGCAATCTCAGTAAAGATTATATTTACCTGATGTTAATCAAAGAACATATTAATCAATGATAGGCAATCTTTTTTACATCACAACATCTCATCCTAATATAATGCAAGTTATTGGAATGGTAGGCTGTTATCATTTTTCTCCCAAACAAATTCATTTAGTAGCTGTCAAATGGATATTCAAATACTTGAAGGGAACAATGACTTATGGTCTATGGTATCTTAGAAATCATAATTTTCAGTTAACTCCTTATTCATATGCTCATTGGGCAAATTGTGTGGATGAGAGAAAGAGCATCAGTGGATGTGCATTCTTCCTAGGTGACTCATTAGTAGCATGGCTTAGTAAGAAACAAGGATCTATTTCTTTATCAACTACAGAGGCAGAGTACATTTTTGTTGCTACTTGTTGCACTTAGTTATTATGGATGATACAAACTCTTGCAGATTTGAAGGTAACGTATACTGATCCCATTCCAATTCACTGTGATAACACTAGTGCCATTAGTGTCTCCAAGAATCCTGTACTTCATTCAAAGACTAAACATATACCGATTAAATACCATTTTCTCATAGAACAGGTTACAAAAAGAGTTGTTCAATTGAATTATATTGCTTCCACATAACAAATAGTTTATATCTTTACTAAACCATTAGCAGCGACACCATTTGAATATCTTCGTCAGAAGTTGGGGGTCATATATTCTTTCATCTAATCTGTTCACCTTGTTAGGGGGAGTACTTATTGAATATCTATTGTATTTTTGGTGATTTTTTCTATGGTTATTTCTTTCATATTCGAAAATTATTGTCACATCTCAAAGGGAGCATGTGTTCTTTGACATTGATGTCAAAGGGGGAGAAATGTTGTGGAAGTTGTGGTTAATTTTTTGGATGCGTTAATTGTCTGGATGTTACAGTTGAAGAACAAAGAAGAACAATGCAGGGTGAAGCCTTTCAGGGTTGCCATCAATGCCAAAGGGGGATATTGTTGGCATGTTTTTCAGGAAAAGAATGTTCTTTTCATTGATGGAAAGAACAACAGTGATGACATTCAGAGGATTGATGGCAAGAACAACAACATCGATGGTTTTCTTATAGCAAGAAAAACAGAAATAAGGAAAGCGACAATGATGGAAAACAGGGAAAGCATAAGCTCAGGTGAAGAAACAAACAGTAAGCAAAGATCACAGCTCATAAGAGATAGTTCTTTGAGCTTTCCATAAGTGCAGCCAAGGTCCAAGAGAAAGACTCACAGGAGGAGTAAAGATCGAGACCTTTGAAAACTTAGAAAATCTTCTAATTTAGAGAGATCAGAAATCTCAGGAGGAAGAACGACAGTGGTCGTTGGATCACAAATCCCGACTACTCAATGACCGTTAGATCAGCACCTAGTGACCAGAGGAAGCGCAAAAGAGTAGTACATATCTAATGTGCTAGATCTTAGCGATGAGGACCAAAAACCATCAGATCCAGTATAACTGCAAAAAGGATAATGGGCAAGAGCCATCCTCCAATTCCGTGAAACACGAAATCACGATGAGATCTAAGTCGTTGAATTCAGAGGACACGTGGTGAGAGATCAACATTTCACTAACTGGAGAGTCAAAGGAAGGAGGTTCTCTAACCTTTGAAGTCATGAAATGTGAAATCATGATAATATCTAGACCGTTAGATCATAGAGGGTTGTGGACCATTGATCTAGAGTATTTTCGATATCGGGAGTTAGAAGAGTCAGGGTTGGCTAACGTTCAAACATATGAAATGCGAAATCACGATAAGATATGGACCGTTAGATTAGAGAGGGATGTGGAATGCTGATCTAGAGTATTTCAGATATCGGGAGTTAGAAGAGTCAGGGTTGGCTCACATTCAAACATATGAAACGTGAAATCACGATAAGCCTTTCAGAATAGGCATGTGATCATAGCCAGTGGTCACATTAGGGGAAGAGAAGGGAAGTAGCTAGCATTGCTAGGCTCCACCTCATAGTTTCGCGAGTTGGGAAAATCGAGGTGACTCACAGATGATCACCCGAAATGCGAAATAATGAAATAACTCTTTGGTTAGCGTAAGGTCACAACCAATGGG
>JASDQU010103685.1:48901-68228 GCA_032191745.1 Picea mariana
ATGCTCTTTCACTTTCGTCACTCGCATGGAAAAATGACATGTTGCAAGATGATTTTACACGATTTATTGTTGAAAAAGACAATGCACTCATCCTTATGGAGATCGAATATTCTACATTGCATATTCGTTCTTTGATTAGTTCGAATTTTAATGTTTATGCTTCACATTTTGAAACCATCAATATCATCAAAGGAAGCGTTCAAACCAATAATCTAAATGATGTCATGAATCCTCTTATGATGTGTTCCCCATTGATATATCCATTTCATCAAATTCATAGTTTGCATCCTAATTTTTATGACAGGATCTTAGATTGGCTTGAAGATTCGTATACAAAAAAACTTCATAATAAAAATAAAGTTGTGCTTGCTTTGTTTTTACCTAAATATCTAGGAAGTAAGCATAACATGATTCTCTTAGATCCTTCAGGTGAAGAAATTGACGAACACTTGGAGAATTGTCAGAAGAATGGAGCACTTCAGGCTTAGTTGATGGTTATGTCAGGTCCCTATAATAATGACAAGTTTTCCAAACTTACTTACACTCTTCCGTGCCATTATGACCCATATAACGACAAGATTGCAGAATGGTTGGAGGATTCGTACATCAAGAAGTTTCAAAAGAATGGTAAGGTCATGTTTGTTTTGTTTTTAAATGAATATATAGGAGGTAAGCATGACATATTTCTTTTTCATCTACAAATACTACATTTGTTTATTCTGATTTTCGATTTTCTATGTCGTGCAGGATTGAAGATGCTCTTGTGGCTGCACTGGAAATACGATTTTACTTAGCATTTTGATCTATTTAGCAGTTTAGAGTAGGTTTAGGAGTAGTTTTCCTTTAGTTTTATTTATCAATATTTATTTGTTTAATAATGCAGTTATGAACACAAGTGGGTACACCAAGAGAACCATAATATGAATGTTGTTAGGGAAGTCCACTTTAAATCTTTTTCTCTCATCTTTTCATTGAATATTTCTTTTCGAAAACGTAGTATCATCATGAAAATTTTAAATGGAAAGTAAAGATATAAGTAAATTTGAACTATTAATTCAACCCTGACCCAAGGTGCCACGAGTAGGACTGCACTCATCTTAATAAGGATTTTCCTATTTTCTTTTAGTCTCTTTTATTTTGAATAATAATGTTTGGTCAAAGTAGCATCTCATGCATCATTATATTAAGAAAAAAACTTGCTTACACATGATATTTTATATGATTTAGTTCTTCCTTTATTTTACAGTGAGATGCTAGTGGATCCAAAAGCTCAAGTTTATCTTTGGCCAAAATCGTTTCTTGAAAAGTTTTATTTTGTTGTTTTAATTTTGTGTACTTCTAATTTTGAATCTCATTAATAAAATTTGATTTGGTTTGTTGTGTGTTTTTTGTTTTCTTTGATTGCTTTGAATGAGTTTCATTCTTATCTGTCTTTTTGAATCAATATATTTCTGATCAAAGAGCTATTGTCGAAGGAAGCATTTATTTTAAGACTTGTGTTTTTAAAGCAAATTGAAATAAGTTCAAAGAGGTTATGATATTCAGATATAACTCAGACAATTGATTTTTAAGTCAATTGTCACTTTCATTTTGTCCTCAAATTGTCTTTGCCAGAGTATTACACCAGAGATATGGTTAAAATCTTTGAGAATTATGATGATCTTTAAACTTCTTACGCCGTCCATGTTCTTAAGGAATCACTTTTAAGTGCTTCCCCATTCTCTAGATGATTTCTTAAATGAAATCTAAAATCTCTAAACCATGATAAAACTTCCAGTTTTGAAAGCAAATAAATAACATGATCAACTATTCACTTGTGTTGCAATTAACCTCCAGTATCACCCCGCTCTCTTTGTTATCAATAAATCTATAATTGTATTACTATTTAAAAGTGGCATAAGAGGGTTGAAAGCACTTATGTGTGGGAAGTGTGTGTAAACCCGTCGAGGTACTAAACAGACTCGCTGGTAGCAGGTAAATGCACACATGATACCAAGACAACTTCGTCGGGGTACTGAACAGGCTTGCTGGCAATGAAGCAATGTCGGGTCGAGAGGTAGTAGGTATATGTTTTTAAATTAACTTTTATGGAAGTATACATCATGTGGATACAACTATTGGATGAGATTAAAGCATTTGAGTGGGTTAAATGACATCCCTGTCGAGGCTATGGACGCTTGTTGGTAGCAGTGGCTCTGTCAACGATATTGAAGTTCTTTTATAAACATCATGACTCTTTGATTAAGACATTATTTCAGGTTATAATCCCCTACAAAGAAAATTCTATTGTCTAGTTATAACATTGAGCTTATCCTAATACTATATGGTCTCAGAATGAATTTATTTCAGGGAGCTTAAATCCTTTTTCTAAAGTCTTATTCTTTTCTTCCCGAGATGAACTCTTACCAGATCAAAGATAACTGCTTCACCCAGTAAGTCACCATTTGTTGAGCCCCAACAACTCCCCCTAAACTTTTACAAAATTTAAAGGCCCCCTATTAGAATCTTGATAATTATGATGAGCTACAGAATCAACATTTTCAAATAGTTTCATACCTTGGCTTGCTTTGAGACAAACTTAAGACATTCACTATAGTACGAGACATTCATTACAAGAGTATATGTCAAATTTTAGAAACGAGCATAGAAATCTCAATTCAAACAAAAACGTTAATTTTATCAACTATTTACTTTCGTTTAAATTATGATTATGTGTTCTTTCTTTTGCTCATTAGCAAGTTTGACTATTTTGAATAATGGGTTCAATACTTCATCAAATAATATCTTGGTTAGTTTCTCATTTTCATAAAATCATTTGGTGATATTAATTAATTAATTTTTTATTCATTTTGCATCTCATTTCAAAATAAAAATAAATAAATAAAAACAATTATCTATCATTTGTTTGATCTTGTAAAAAAACAAAATTAATATTTCTCTCTTCTCCATTAACTTGAAGCTTCTAGAATTTTTAGATCATATTTGAAAGGAAAATATAAACAATGTTTGTTTAGAACTTATAGTTAGTTCAAATTCATTTTTTTGATTTTATTGTTCTAGATTTTATTGTTCTAGATTTTGTTTTATTCACAATTTTTAGGTTATTAATTTAAGTTTATTTTTGTTTCACAGGTTTCTATTATCAAATATTTGATACGGATCTGATCTTGGCTTGATTTTATTATCCAAATACGTTCAAGATGATTGATCCAAAAATAATATTGGATTGCTACAAATAATTTTATGAGCAACAACAGATAAAATTTGGAAAGGCGTCAAGATCAGAGAGGCGATTTTGCAGGAGTGATTGCAGCCAAACCGTGAGGAATTTGAAGAAACGGTTGAAAACCCAGAACCCAAATGGACCCATTTAGCTTCCATTTAAAAAAAATTCCCAAAAAATGCATGATTTGAGAGATATTGATGTCTCTTTACGAGGAAAATTTCAGGTGGCGAAAATTAATAGTGACGCTCAGACTATTCATTCATTGTATAAATATATGAGAAATATCATAGCCAAAGAGATCCAAGAATTGAAGAGGAGGATTTTAAACCTTTCTCTTTTGTATATTATTTATTTTGTAAATTTTTCTTCTTTTCAAATGGAGTAACGAATGGTTGGAATCTTTGGGAGAATGGACGAGTATTTTCAAAGAAGAATATGGAATTCCAGGTTGTTTAATGGCTTTTGTCCTCTGAGTAAAATGGTTTTATTTTCATTATAAAATCTTCATATTCTTTTAATAATTGATTATGCATTGATTTAAATTAGCTTTAGTCTTTTTATCAATACATAATTAATTGCTATCATTTATGTATTAATTAATTTTTTTCATCTTTAAGAGTCTATTATCCCAAAAATTCTTCCAGGACTACAGTATGGGCATGTGATTTTGAGAAAGAATATGGAAAAACAATTCATCTTTGGCTTTAGACCTGTGTGATACTTATTCCATTTCGTTCTTTCATTATTGTTGTATTATGAGAATATTATTATGGTTGATTTTAGCTTTAGCTTGTCATCATATGGTGTTTTCATACTGTTAAATGTTATATGTTGTCCATAATTTCTTATTCCATTTTTTATGTGTGATCAATCGATCATTTGATTATTGTGGAATTTATTTCTAATGTTAAATGATGGATAATATCAATACTCAGAATTGAGTTTTCTTTCGTTCTTAAATATTGATTGTCTTAAAATCACATGATTTTTAATTTGTTGTCTTCCTGTTGTTATTAATTTACTCCAATATCAAATACTTCTTTGAATGTATTCTAGAAGTGCTAGTATTGTTCTGTTATAGGTTTCCCTTAACAACAGTACAGGCAGGAGCTCATACAACACATAAACACAATACCAGTTTCGTTGATCAGCTACAGGTTATTCTGTGTGTTATTTAGTAAATTGTTTATGAATGAAACAATGATTACATTAATTAGCTTTGATTGTTTTTGTGTCACTGTTTCAATCGTATTCATTTAGTATTTATTTGTTTAATATCCTTAAAAAAAAAAAAGTGTTGTTCATATTTGATTCAGAAACCTTATCAAACAATCATTTTC
Source organism: Picea mariana (assembly GCA_032191745.1). Classification (NCBI taxonomy): domain Eukaryota; kingdom Viridiplantae; phylum Streptophyta; class Pinopsida; order Pinales; family Pinaceae; genus Picea; species Picea mariana. The sequence continues at coordinate 53,468 of JASDQU010103685.1, forward strand.
GTAAGATTTCATGCAAACCTTGTAGCCTATATATATATATATTGTTTATATTCACATTTCTTTTTAATAAACATAAGTCAATAATATATCATTTGTTAGAATCATAGATTTTAGATTAGTTTCATTTCTTTTATTATTTTTAGGAATTTAGTTGGACAACGGAGCCATTAAACCCGTCAGAATAGGCTACACCAAACAGCTTGGGTTATTTAGACAACCCCAAACCGGATCTATTCTTCCAGTTAACGGCAAGTCAAATTTGTCCGTCAACACATGCATATCATGCAACATGTAATCTAAATCTTAAGTGGGTGTGAGAATTAATCTCAACCATAGATCACTTTGGAGATTAGAAATAGATTGTAACTCATGATTATAAAAGCAAGGTTGGGATAAAGGAGAAGTCACTTCGAGAGGAAGTCACTTGTGTTGAGGGAGTCGACATGGTCGGGACTGTTGAAGAGAGGTCGAGGTCGAGAGACTTGGTGAGAGACCAAGGTAAGGACTTGTGTGAGAGACTTGGTGAGAGACCAAGCTTGAGGTTAGAAAAGAAAGACTTTTGTTAGTGTGATGAGTGTAGGAGCAAAGAAGGACTTTTGCTTACATTAGAGTGAGAAGATCTCACTGGTTCGATGAAGAGATTTCATCCAAGTATTGATGAGAGGGTTGGATAAAAAAGGATCGTGATTCAAGAACTGGATAGGTGGAGAAGGAATTTCATCGAGAGGTCATACAGGTCAAGGAGGAGAGAGAGCAGAAGCAGACTTAGGTGGGATTCAAAGGGGAAAATCCACATGGAAGAGCAGAATCATACAAAGCTTATCGTATAGGATTTCCATACACATCCACGGGTCTCATTGGAGACAGTCACAGATATCTGTGGGCCAGAGAAGGGAAAGTTGTGGATGTCCGCGTGTCAAAGAAAGGAAAGTCGCAGATGTATTGGGAAATGTGTTAGTACAAGGCCATACATAAGCACAAGAGTCTCCAGGTTTGTCTGTTGTGTATAAATCTCTAAGTGGGCCATTTTCCTTGTTACAGGAGCCCAGATTTGACCTTAATAAAAGCATCACTGGACCGGTTTTCCCTCCGGGGTTTTTCTAGGGGTTTACCCAAAATTCTTGGTGTTCTTATGTGCTTGATTTAGTTTCTTTTTTTATGCTTCCACTGAATGTTTCATTGAGTAACCTAGTTGTGTTTTAATTCAATAAATATATTTTTCTTGGAATTAATTGTCGGGTGCTAGGTTAAGGGGAATTTCAACATGGTATCAAATCATACCTAAGGTTGAAAGAAGATCTCAACATGGTATCAGATCATACCTAAGGTTGAAAGAAGATCTCAACATGGTATCAGAGCAGGGTTGCTCTAGGAGGAAACCAAGTGAACATGGTATCAGAAGATCTATGGGATAAGGAGTGTCAAAGTGGGTGCTTGAAGGACTAAGCACAAATCCACCTTCTTTTGCAGCAGATCAGTCAAATTTGTAGGATATCTTAACAAATATATAAACCAGTAGGAAAAAATCGAAGGACTGGTTCATAGGAAACATCAAAGCTGAGTATTTGAAGGAAAGAGGGAGCACATGGGAGCAGAGAAGGACTTTTGCTCATGTGCTTGAGTCATCTACTTTGGATTAAAGATGGAATTTTTCTCAAGTGCTTGAGCCACGAAGGATAGTGACTCAAAGGGATCTCAGATGGGTGAAGAAACACATTCATCCATAGCTCATAGGATGGCATATATATTGGAGTCAGTGACTCATAGACAAAGCAAAGAAGGAATTTTTCTCAAGGAGATCCCAGAAAGGGGTGAAGAAGGAATTTCACTTAGAGACCTAATTAGTCCAAAGGAGAAGAGAAGTTGTAGGAGCAGCTGGAATAGCTCCTTGAGCATCAGATAGATCTGGTGGAAAGGACAGATCTAGGCAACAGAGATGTTGCAAGTACAAGATCATATAGTGGCAACATAGGTGCTCGGTTGTAGGTGTTGGTTATTTCTCAGTGGAAAGAAGACACACACAGAATGAGTGAGTAATATCTCATTGATTAGATGGAGAAGGACTTTCATTCAAGTGTGTAGGGAAGGGTTCTAGGAAAGAAGTAAAGGGGCAACAATGGAGATAACAATCAACCAAGAAGGTCGAAGGACTGATATTGAGGTTTATAGGGCTTGGATATTTGCTGATTTGTTTTCCTCAGGTGAACCATTATCCTGGGATGGGAGCCTGTAAATGGATTCAATGGGATCTTGGATCATGGATCGATGTCAGTGGCATAGAACAGGGAGTATGTAGCTTCGAAGGTTGAGTAGCTCACATGGATTCAACCTTTAGGTTTAGGTAGGAAGGAGCATCCTTCCAAGTCAGTCAAGAAGGATTCATGGTACGAGATGGCCATGCAGGATGCTCATGAGCAAGAGACTTATAGGAGCACGTTCAAAGGAAGTGAGTCTTCAAAGACAGGTCATACCATCATGGCAAGGATAACTTCTGTATCAGAGGGTGCAACCAATCAGGTGTATTGGAGAGTAGGCATGGTAGCGGATCTGGTAGTGAAGATAGAGAAAAATCCAGGTGGGAGAAGTACCTTCCTCGCTAAGAGGGAGTGTTGATGTTTTTGGTAGCATCAGACATGTAGTTCCACATATGCATGTGTTTTGTATGTCGAAGTTGTCAAAAATAATCTAGTCTTTAGCTTACTTTAGATAGAAGGAATTAATTAAAGTATATTTGTATTTATTAGTGAATTGAGTTATTTAAGGAACATGCATAGCATGGATCATGTAATCTAAATCTTAAGTGGGTGTGAGAAGTAATCTCAATTGTAGATCACTTTGGAGATTAGAAATAGATTGTAACTCATTATTATAAGAGCAAGGTTGGGGTAAAGGAGAAGTCACTTCGAGAAGAAGTCACTTGTGTTGAGGGAGTCGACACGATCGAGACTATTGACGAGAGGTCGAGGTCGAGAGACTTGGTGAGATACCAAGGTAGGTACTTGTGTGAGATACACTTGTGAGAGACTTGGTGAGAGACCAAGGTTGAGGATAACAAAGAAGGACTTTTGCTAGTGTGAGGAGTGTAAGAGAAAAGAAGGAAATTTGCTTACACTAGAGTGAGGAGATATCATTGGTTGGGTGAAGAGATTTCATCCAAGTATTGATGAGAGGTTTGGATCACAAAGGATCGTGATTAAATATCTTGATAGGTGGAGAAAGACTTTCATCTAGAGGTCATACAGGTCAAGGAGGAGAGAGAGCATAAGCAACCTTAGGTGGGTTTCAGAGGACAAAAGCCATAGGGAAGAGCATATTCGTACGAAGCTTGTCATACATGCTTTTCATACACATCTATGGGTCTTAGTGGGGATAGTCACAGATATTCGTGGGTCAGAGAAGGGAAAGTCATGTATGTACTGGGAAACATGTTGGTATAAGGCCATACAAAAGCACATGACTCTCTAGGTTTGTCTGCAGTGTATAAATCTCTGAGTGGGACATTTTCCCTGTTACGGGAGCCAAAAAATTCTTGGTGTTCTTATGTGCTTGATTTAGTTTCCTTGTTTATGCTTTTGTTGCATGTTTCGTTGGGTAACCTACTTGTGCTTTAATTCAATCAATATATTTTTCTTGGAATTAACTATCGGGTGCTAGGTTAAGGGGAATTTCAACATGGTATCATAATATACCTAGGGTTGAAAGAAGATCTCAACTAGGCACAATTCTATGAAGTTGGGAAATTGTTCTACGTTAGTAGCACGCTATTGTGGGCCATTCAAAATCCTTGAAAGGATTGAAGTTGTCGCTTATAAGCTTGCATTGCATGCGTCCTTATGCATTCATAATGTTTTCCATGTGTCATTGGTTAAGAAGTATGTAATTGATGTTAATCATGTCATTGATTGGAATGTGATTTAGGTGGAGCCAAAATGTGTATTTCAAGTGTGACCGATTTTCATATTGGATCGGAAAGTCAAGTAGCTCTGAAACTGAGTCATAGAGCTGGTAAAGGTCCAATGGACCTAGTACGGTCCTGAGGATGCAACCTAGAAGCGTGAGGATGCCATGCGAGCAGAGTATCCTCATATTTTTTAAAATGTTTGAAGTTTTGTACGTACATGTGTAATTGATGCACTAAGGACAGTGCATAAATAAGGGGAGGGGATTGTAATGTCCTTGATCTGGAACCCTTGGTAGTTGTACATGTAGGTTGGTGATTCGTTGGAACCAAGTATAAATTTAATGTACATTTCGAATGGTGAGCCTTTGGCACCTAATTTTGATGTTGTGTGCATCTGAGCAAGTGCGCAAATAATGGTTATAAAGACAGGGTGCACACATTTTGTGTGTTGCACACACTTGGGTAAGTGCACACACTACACTGTGTTGCGCGTACTTGGGTTAGTGCGCAGTGATGACCTGGAAAGTGCACAATACTGAGTTATATATGTGTATATATGACTGTTTATGTTTTGGGGCTGAAGAACCTATATGATTATGAGGTTGGTGAGCCTCGACATAGATAGGCAAGTGCGCCTATCCATGTAATTGTAATCATGATTACTAATATAATATTGCATCGTTGCACATTGACTAACTCAAACAAAAATAGATGGGGTTGATTCCACCAAAAAAGGGAAAAGGGGGGGTGAGTTGTAAGTCCTAGGAAATATTTTATAATATTTTCGGGAAAGTGTAATGTCAAATATATTATTTTATCCTAAGTTCCCGAGGGTAGGGAATTGATCACCAAGTGGCTTAAAACTACTTCTAAAAGGTGACAGGTGTCAAGTGGAAGGCACACAATATATATAGCTGGCCTTAGTGTATTTTGGGCATTATTCTACATGGGATTATCAACTATTGGAGGGGAATTGATATTGTAGGCTCTCATGAGAAAAAGGGGGTTAGATTGTATGGAAAATACGATTATTACCTTATCTGTAACGAGAAGCTTTTAAGGCATTGTGTGGTTGCATCCAAAATTCTACTATCGAGGAATTGAGTTGACATAGAAAGAGAAATCTCTCTGGAAGAGATATTGGGTGATTGGTTGTTGAGGAGTGGTTGTCAGACCCATGAGAATATTCTCCAAGTGAGAGTTTTATTGAGAGTCGTTACCTGGTGCACCGAGCATTAGTCACAGGGCTCAGAGACTTCCTATCTAACATGTTGTTGGTAACCCTCGAAAGGGAATTGGGGCAGTCAAAGGAATATTGAGAAGAGAAGGGGTGCACTTCCTTGGGTGTGGTAGGTGTGTGGGGAATGAGGGATTGTGGGCTAGTTGTAGTAGTTGGCACTTAGGACTGACCAATTCTGTTGAGTTTCAAAACGTAGCTTGTGTCTAGAAACCCTTTTATCTCTGGTGGAGTTGTGCCCCAGCTCGAGGGTGACCTGTTGTTGAAATATTAGGAGCAACAACATTTATGGTTGGGAGGAATGTCTGAGTCAAGGTCGCAGTTGGTGACTTTTATAAAATATAAGTGTTCTTTATGTGCTTGTCTTGTTTACTGTGTGCATATTTGTCTATGTTTGACATGGTTAACTCTTGTATGTTGTTTCCCATAAGAATTTGTTGTTATTTGGTTTATTATTGCTTGCACATGTAAGTATGGTGCTTATATCCTATACATGTAGTTGTGCATGGATATGATAATTGTGGTTATTCTTGCCAGTTGGGTTAACCTTGTGATTTTGGTTATGAGCCATCAAGAAGAGGATTGAGAGGTCGGGTGCACATGATTGTAGTTTGTGTGCATCAAGAGGTTGGAATCTGTGTGTGCATTCAATGAGATAGACCCCACGCACAATGAAATTAGAAGTAGTGCATGATGCCTAGTTGGATGTGCGCGCAGTTATGTTGAGTAATCAATTTGTCGATGTGCCCAGTGTCTGAGTTATTTTCGTTGCTTTAAGATTGTATTAGAAAGAGTATGTTGCTATCGTTGCTACAAGATTTGTAGCATGACTCAATCTTGGGATGAGCACATTATTTCATGTGATACTGCATGGACTTGTGGGTAAGAGTGGTAACTGTGCAATGAAGTTTTAGACTAACATGGCTCAGTATTAGGCTGGGGTTGTTATAGTTTGGTTGACTTAGAGCTACAAAGGTTGAGGTTATGTGACATGGCCCAACTTGGGTGGCTGGGGATGTTACAAAATGGTATCATAACTAAGCCATATTTTTTTATGGATTAGCATGGCTCAACCTAGGTGGTTGGGGATGTTACATGTGATATTTTCGTTGTTAGATTTTTTTTAGAACAAAGTAATAACCCTCTAACAAATTTAACCATTTGTCCAAAGCATTTGAATCTCTCCAACCTCCAAATAAAGGAATGTCAAAATTAACTTGTACCTTGAATGGTGTCACTCCTTCAAAATGACTACTTGGTGACAATGTCTTTGCCATTGTTGGAAATTTTCTATTTGGGTGAAATTATCCACGTTCCTTTATTGAAAGAGGGCTTCCTCAAGCCACAACTTGATAGAATCTCATGCATTGTCATATTTATTTTCTTCCACAATGGAAGGCCACTTGGTCCATTGAGAGTGGTCTTCCCTATGCCCATTGGTTCAAAACCCAACTCCCTATACCCTAACCTCGTCGATACATGCACATAGAAACAACAAAGAGTAAATAATTATGATCCCATTGATATGGATTATATAGAGGACAAATTGAATGCAAACATATAAATGGAAACACATAAAGATATTGCAAAGAGTAAAATTATACAATGAAACCTAGATTCTATCAGTGAATGAGATAAAAAAAGACTGTAAAATGCAAAGCAATAAAAACTAGCTAGAAATTTGGTAGCTTCTCTTTGACGACAGATATGTTAGCTATGCTCATTCACTGGTAGACATTATAAGAGGCTATTATATAAAAAAAATCCACACTCTGTGCATCATGATTTGATGGCCTTCCCTTTCCATATGTAGACCCAATCCCCCCATTTTGCTCAATCCAAAGTCAAAAATTCAATTTTTTGTGCATATATGTTAATAAAATAGGATCGCGAAGCAATAAAATAAAAATAGATGCGGAAATAACACACAGAAGATACACAATACAATAGGGACACAGTTATATGTGGTTCACCTAGTGTGGGCTATGTCCACCAAAGAAATCGCTTTGTCCTTCCTTATTATTATCTAGCAAAATAAAGGGATACAACCTACAACACACTCCCTATAACTTCCTCTTCTTTCTCTCACAGTCTTCTCTCTCCAAATAAAATATTCACAATAATACACAACCACAATACAATTCCCTCATAAAAGAGGGTTTCCTTCTAGGGAAAAAAACCCTGACATAATCTCTACCATCAGATATGTGACTTAATGATGAACAGTCAAGATTGACTATGAAATTACAATATACATTTATAAGGCATTTTTTCCTTCGAGGTCTTCGCCCCTCGAACCCCCATTGGCCCCTAGACCCCGCAGGGGGGGCAAGCCCCCCCTACAACNTGGAGGGGTGTACAGTCTTCATGGGGTATAAACACAGATGAAAACAAGAACCTATGAATCAAGAAGATAATCAGGCTCCACAACCAACAATATACATAGGCTACAGTTAGACAATCCGCGTATATGTAGGTTGTTCCATTACAGCGTGCGTACATTGGGTTTTGTGTTCAAAATTAAAAATATTTTGGTTTTCCCATGCCAAGTCAGTACAGGATCCATACCCTTTGGCCTTTTATATGCTGGAAATGCTATGATTCAACCCTTCAATTCCCTTTGAAGGCTATAAATTGAGCCATATACAAGCTTTGAGAGAGAGAGAAAAAGTTGAGAGAAAATATACTCTGGAGAAATTTCGCCTCATATTGAGTCTACATCCCTTTATCATTTAAGTCTAAACTTCTCTTGTGTTTATCCCCCAATATATTCCTATTTTGTGAAGGAGGAACCCAATTTCTCCTCAAACTTATGAGCTTTCCTTGTGGAGGATTAAAGTGGTGAAGGCCCAGGTGGAGGGACTTGGTTTCTCGGTTCCTTAAGTCTCATTACAAAAAGTTGTCACCTATGTACTTATGTTGATTATATTAATAGAAATACTCTTTTCTTGTCTAATTATATGTTACAAATATTTGTATTATCTTCCATGGGTAAATTTGTCATACATATTGATGGACTATGTTGGTTTATATGCCAACATTTCATATATTATCCATATGCTTGTGTATCTTGGATGTTGAGGGAAAGTTGCAGGTATCAAATATTGAATCGTGAGCTCAACAGTGGTCTCCTACGAACCTCTTAAAGAGGTAGGCTTTTAGCCTTTCTTTTGTTGGCATTTTCGTTTATCTAGCATACTTCAGATTAGAGTTTATTTCTGGGTGTCATTCCGTCTATTGTGGTCTTACCCCAACCCATGGAGGGTTATTCCTCGTAACACAGGCCAAGACTACCCTTTTAACATAAAGTATGAAGCCTCAAGAGGTAAAAACCCCAACCCTAGGTGATGATAGGGAAAAGTTGATGCGATCCTTGAGGAGGCTAGTTGATACATTAAATTTCTAGAGGTGAAAATTTTGCATACAACATTTGTTTAGGTAATTTCTTGGACCATTACAAAGCTTAATCTATGCTCTATGCGTTTTGAAGGCCACATAATCAAATATTTTATAGCCCATGTCAACTACCAAAAAGGCAAGAGAAATATCCAAAAAATGCATCGAAAGTTTAGAACTTGAAAAACTGTAGCAGAACTACTAAGACATGGAACCATTTTGAATCAATGGAATAGGTAGGTGGCCACTAGTCTCCATTTGGATTAATCACATCAACTTAGGGGCTTGTACCCCATAGTGAGCTTCTAAATTATAAATTTTTTTGGTGTGGGTAATGCCTCATAACCACAATTTTTGGTCACAAGTGTTATGCCTTTGGGATTAATCACAACACACGCTCACACACATGTGACATCAAATGATCCACAACACATACACAATGATGCTAACACGCTCACACACAGTTTAGAAGAGGAGTATCAATGTGGAATAAAATCCCAACATATGGATATACCATTGTTGCAAGACAATATGCAATATCAAATAGACAACAACTACAAGCTATCGTGATAAAATGCCCCTGCAGATGGGTTGAACTCCCCTTGGATCATGTTTCCTTTGATCCAAGACAAAAGGAAAACAAATGGACACTAACTTCCCCTTAAGACTAATTTATATGTTCATTAATGAAATTGGAAGAGAGAGAGAAAGAGGAAAAGGTAGATGGTTTACCTCTTTCATGTAGGTTGTCCTCATTGCTCCAACTGTTGAACTTGATCTCCAAGCTCCTAATGTGGAAGTATCCCTCCTACAATAGATAAGACAATCCTCTTATGCTACTATATATCGTTAGACAAAAGTAGATTTCTATGCTGGACTTAAACAAGACAAAGGAAAGCATTCATGAAATGAACAATGTACACATTAAGAGAAATAGGCCAAGTTATATATTAAAATGGAAAGAAATGGAATATTTACAACCTCAATAATGATGCTGCAACAATTCCTCCAAGCTCTCCTTTTTCTAGCCCCTTCGTGCATTACCAGACGATAGGCATGATGCTATGAACTACCTACCTCCTCACAAGATCAAAGGTTCGACACTTTGAAATCCCTCCTCCCTCTTGAATGTCACAAGATCAAAGGTACAATATTCCTAAGCGCCCCCCCCCCCATCTAAGCTCTCACATAAGGAATTTAAAGAATTTTCCATTTGATAACTAACTCAACAATCCAAGGAGAAGATCAATCACTAGATCCACTAAATTGGGATCTCCAAGATTTTTAGGGAGAAAATATCTCTCAAGGATTTTAGGGAGAAAATAGCTCTCAAGATCCATCAAATTAGGATATCGGTTTGAGAAAATCTCTCAACCATCCATGAGACTCTCAACTTCTCCTTGAGATTAGGAAACTAGACGTGAGGTGGATTCTCACACTAAATTAATTTCATTTTTTCAATAAAAATGAATAATACACGTGCACATAGTATTTTGACCTTCATATGATAAATTCATCTCCCAACATGTCAAGGGATCATGACAAATACTTCCACGTGATGATAAAGTTGTGAAATTTAAGTGCAACACTTAATAGAATGTGATACATAAGTGTGACACTTGGCAGCGCGACAAATCGACACTTAATAAAGTGCATGCGACACTTAGTAAGGTGCATACGACACTTGATAAGGTGCATACGATACTTACGACACTTACGTACGACATTTGATGGTGCAACCCTTAGGTGTGTAACATAAGCTAAAGACAACCCATAAGGCATGGCTATGAAACCATCAATGATGTTAACACTAGCATGAGGGAGGATGTTATCTAATCAATTACAGGCCAAATAAAATACATGAGGAAATCTTGGAACCTATGGTTTTATGGTAAGCTCACCTTGTCGAATGTGTCTAGTTTGCCAAGTGAGAGAGTCGACCGTTGAGGGAGTTGACCAACCAACCGACTATGCACTCAAGAGTTGATGCAATCCACTTTAGTCACTCATATTCTTCTTAGGTGGTCGATTTTGGGGTATGGTCACATATTATGTGGGTTTTGGTTGTATACCTAAACCTATACATCTATAGATTATCCTATAGATAGATATATTATCATAAAAACATGAAATCAAGTTATAGGGATGATGAACTATGTTCACCTTTATGCTTTGACATTGTAATGGTGTCTTTTGACATCACCACTCTTTCTTAGATTCATTATTATTCACTTCTATTATTTTTCCTATTCCAATACAATATCAAAGATTTAGAGTAGATCAAGGGTTTGTAGAAAGTGATATGAGTTCCAAATGGTGCTAGTGGTTTCGATGAAGTTGCAACAATACTATTTGTGATGCATTGAGTATTGTGGCTAAGTCTATCTTGTTGCAATTCTATTGTGAGTGTTTGGCATTGTGTCTTGTCCTAGTGAATTTTAGGAAGTATATTTTGCAACAGAATTTTATGCAATGTTGTTGTATGGAGCAATTCTTTGACTTGAAGATTGGATCAAGTGCTCAATAGAGTAGCAACCTACATGGAGATCTATGATTCCATCCCAAGTTAAGGTTAAAGTTGACTAGTAGATGATCGATAAAGAATTGTTTGTTGTTTTTAAGTTTCTGTGGTGAGGAGTTTTGCATGTGTTGTTCGGATAATCCACAGTTGGTGTCATTTCGTCATCGACGTTTCGAATCCGAATTGTTTGACTCATGGATTAAATCCTTTGTGTAAAAGAATGGTACATCGTGACATCTGATTCTTCTAATGATTGGTTGTGACCATGGAATCCACTACATTTTGACCCTTCATGCATGTCCAAAGAATAGGTGTGTAGCAGTGAAGTCGTAGTAGCAACCTATGCATAGTCTAAAGAAGAGATTATCAATGTAGTGATCACTTTTCTAATGTGAATTTGAATCCAATGCTCTGACACATTTGTAGAGTGACCGAGATGGATTTTTGCGGTTGACTTTTGTATTGTCCACTGACAGTGAAAGTAGATTTTTGGTTTTCTTGGTGTCTAGTCAACTAGAATTTGACTAGGCATGTCACTATGGTAGGCTTGTTTGAGGTTGTAGATCATTGGAATCGTAGATCTACTTGAGGATGACTTGTAAAATTAAAGTTCGTTGTGACTAGAGCTACATGGTTGCTTTCACACATTAGTCGACTGAATCAAGTATATACAACCGATGAAAATTGTTGGTTGAAGATAACTAGTTCCTTTCGTTCCTATGGTTGACTAGAAAGTTGAAGTATAGTCTAACTTGTGTGTTACTTGGTCCTTGGAGAAGCTCAGTAATAAGTGTGGCATGTCTCCAGACCCAAGATAACAATGAAAGAAGATTGTTTTTATAAACAAGAGTGATTATGAATGGTAGTTGGTAGATCAACTGAAGCATGATAGCATCAACTAGCATGTGTTGATTCTTATTCAAAGGTTTAATATACAATATTGTTCCTTTGTTGATTAAACGTTGTATGTATCCAAATTAGTAGTGTTGTATGGTTGGTAGTATAAGGTTCAAGGGCCAAGTCCATTGGTTTCGATTGCTTGTTGAACATTGAGGATATATTGATGTTATATATTTGAGCATTAGAGACATAATATATTGTTATGTTGTGTATATTGCTTAATTGACTTAAGAATATAGGTTGATGAAACCTTTCCATCTGTATTTAGAGACCAAGGATAACATCTCATCAGGTGGTGCATTGTCCTTTATTAGAATATTTATGTTTGATGGAGTCAAATTGTGTACTCATTGAGTATTGGTGGGTTTTTTTCGACTGAGTTGAAAATCAACCAATAGTTAGTCGACTTATTTGTGAATCAATTGAGCCTAAATTTGAAGTTCATTGAACCCTTTCTTCCAATATGGGTGTTGTTCATATACTATGCATATAAAGAGAGAAGGTTGAAGCTTATCTCCTAGGAAGAAACCTTTGTTAAGTTAAATAAACAAGTTTTTCAACTTAGGCACGAAATAAATGAGAAGGATCAAACCATTTAGGAGTTGCAACAATGCAAGTAGAGTCTTGTGCACTTTAGAATGTGTCCTTCAGAACCTTGTGGAAGAGTTTGGGGATAAGAAAGACCTACTTGATGCTTTGGAGGAGGATGTTAATAACCTTCCTCATGACTTTCTTGATAATATTGTCAGTAGCATTGATGCTTGCAAGAAGGATGATGTCATCGATGTGGCAATAATTCTTACACGTCTTTGCAGAAGAGGCACAAGAAGAAGAACTTTCGACCAGTTCCAACAATAAGGGTTGGGTGTGGCTATATTGATGAGTGGTCATGGGATAATTACAACAATGTTTGAGGACTTCTTACATATATGTGTATCATCAACTATACAACAATATAGTTCTCCACTTTATTCATGTTGATTTCCTAATTGGTCGATTGCTTTAACAATCACCATTGTATTGTCTTGATGGACAATTGATATTTTTGGTGCATTGCATATGGATTCGAGGCCTTGCTTGTTTTCCTCATTAATTGATGTTCTTTGACCCCTTCATTTTGTTGAGAAGTTGAGAGTGTAAACCCAACTTGAGATGTCTAATCCAATGATTTACTTGGACTTGATGATATTTGAACTTATGTATAAACCCAACTGATGGTGCTAATTGGTCCATTGTAATTCACTGAGTTGTTTAGTGTTAGATTGTTGGTGAATGCAGATGGATTGGTTTGTTCTAGGATAGTGATTGAAGACTAATATTGAAGATGCTTGTGCAGATAGTTAGTGTAGTGTTGACTGATAGAGTATTGACAAATGATACCGACATGTAGTGCCAATAGGGTATTGACTTAATGATTATTGTATTTCTTGAGATCCTTATTCAATCGAGACTGTTTGGTTTATGGATTGGGATTGTATTAATTTGTTGTCTAGTCCACTAATCAATTGAGATTGTTTTACTTTATTATTTAGTCCATTGATCAACTGGGATTGCCTTACTTTGTTGTTTAGTCAATTGATTGATTGGGATTGTTAATTGAATTTGTTGGACAACATTAGGGGGGTTTTAATTCCTATTTAATATTGTTTGCATATGCTCTTGTTTCATTGAATTTTTGGAGGATTGTGTGAACACTATAGGTGACAACATGCGTACCTTGGCTTGATCTGTGTATTAGTTTCTAATAGGTGGTAGTGTTCCATGTTTCCTTATAAAATATTAATGTACCTTGTTTGGATTAGTTCTCAACATTTGTTGTCCCTATCAAATTAAGGGTGGATGTTGATGTAATTTGATTTGTCCTCCATGCCATGTTTAAAGGGGGATTTTGGAACCTAAGGTTCTATGGCAATTCACCTTGTTAGACATGTGTGGTCAACCAAGAAAGGGAATCGATAATTGAGGGAGTCGACTGAGTCGAAGGGTCAATTGAACAACTCATTGTGCACTTGGGAGTTGATATGGCCCACTTTGATCACTCAGATCCTTATTATTGTTGAAATAATGTAAATGCGAAGAGCATTCTTATTTTTATTGGATTAAATCCCCATTGTGGATTAATCATGTCATTATTATTATTATTGTTATTGGATTAATCCCCATTGTGGATTAATCATGTCGGTAATTGTNAGGACCAAATCCCCTTTTGCGGATTGGTCATCAGACAATTACAAAGGGAAGAATAAGAAGTCGGCCCCAACAGTTATCATGGAAGGCCCAGAATTAATTAAAGGTGGGTTTACCCACCCAGAGTGAGAGTTCAGCCATGCCAGTTGTGACCTTTCACACGTGCCAGTCTTGTATAAATAAGAGGCTAGTGCCTCACTTCAAACACACAACTCACTTGCTCATTCTCTTATGAGGCAAGCTGCAATTACCAATTAGAGAGAGGAGAAGAAGAGTGGCGCGTCTCTTGGGGAGGACTATCTGTATTGGTTTGAGTTATCTCTTGAACATTGTATAAGCTATTTATGATAAGGAAGTTTTGCTGGGTTTTCTTCCCCTAGAGGGTTTCCCAGGGTAAATGTTGTGTCTCTTGTGAATGTGTATTTTTTAGTGATCTTGTTCTTATATTGTTCTTATCTATTGAAATGCAAAGAACTATAATAATGGCAAAACATTAACATGGTATCAGAGCCAACCTGAAGGAAGCACAATTTGCAAGAGGAAAAACGTCATTGTTACCGTACCCAAAAATTAGGGTTTTGCAAAAGTGAGTATTTTCAGCTCCCTAACCTCCTAGAAA
>JASDQU010103685.1:101073-115509 GCA_032191745.1 Picea mariana
TCTGTATTGGTTTGAGTTATCTCTTGAACATTGTATAAGCTATTTATGATAAGGAAGTTTTGCTAGGTTTTCTTCCCCTAGAGGGTTTCCCAGGGTAAATGCTGTGTCTCTTGTGAATGTGTATTTCTTAGTGATCTTGTTCTTATATTGTTCTTATCTATTGAAATGCAAAGAACTATAATAATGGCAAAACATTAACAATTATGTGGATGATTATGGGGTGTGGTCCCATACTTCAAGGTTTTCTATTGTATACCTAAACTTATATATGAGATCATATGCATCAATCTATTATCATAAACATACACAATCAATATATGCGGATATTGAATGATGTTCACCATTGTGCTTTAATGTTATAACATGATCCTTTGACATCACCACTCTTTCTTGGATTCATTGTTATTGTCTTACATTATTTTTCCTTTTTCAATAGGTAAGATAGTGAAACCACTAGATAAGGGAGGATGCTATCACATCAATTCAAGGCTTGCACCCCAAAACTAGCATTTGATCTAGCCAAGCTTTTGGTGTAGGTAATGGATCATAACCATCTCTATCTTACAATTGTGATGTATGTGAGATTGTTCTCTCTCTCTCTCTCTCACACACACACACACACACAATATTGATAAGGTAAAGGTCAATTTCATGTTATAGTTCGTGAAAACAATTACTTGACCCCTAAATTTTGACCTTGTGGCACAAGCCATGAACAAATCGTCATGTGTGAATTGTCGTACTCCACAAGGTGATTTAAATAATATGGAACATAACTATGCACACAATATTATTCACACACACACACACACACGAAGAAGTATCTTAACACAAACACACACACGAAGAAGTATCTTAAGACACACACACGAAGAAGTATCTTAAGACACACACACACACACACAATTCATATGATAAGTATTAATGTGAAATATGTCATTGCAACAAGATAGTGTGTAACATTGCATATATAACAATTACAACTATTGATAGGGCATAACATCATATGTATAACAACTATAAGTCAAATACAACCCATAAGACATGACACCAAAATTATCAACAATGTTGATATTAGAGCATCTTTATAACCTCCAGGTATGTAAGTATGGGGCACAAGTAAATCGGAGTGAGAATCAAACTTGAAACCTCCTTTACATATTTCCTGCACTTGCTAATCGATCTACACCCCTACAAGTCAAAATCTAAATATATTGTTATATTATTTAAACTTTCAAAAATAAACTATATAAAAACTTCCTTAAAAATATATCATTACATTAGGATACTTAAAACAACATAAAAATAAACCATAAACCTAATTTCGTTAGAACAAAACCACTAAATATTAAGATTGAAATTAAAAAAACATACTACCACATCAACCCAATCCAAATACTTGTTCTACAAAGTTAATTAATAAACCTTGTTCTTAAAAATGTATATTCAATGAGTATCCTCCATCGTGAGAAGTTGACATGATGTTAGTTTAATAAAAATGTATATTTAATGAGTATCCTCCATCGTGAGAAGTTGAGATGATGTTAGTTTAATAAGTGTTCTACATCGTGAGACGTTTTATTATGAAGTACATTGGTCCATTCGCTTTCATTAATTATTTAATTAAATTTGTATCTTGAAAATAATTCCCAACAACATCTCATCATTATACATGCAACTATCCCAATAATAATTATCAAATATTATGATACGCCAATTTGTTATATGGAGAGATAAATTTCATGTTTATGTGTGATATTCTCATTTGTTTAAGGTTTTTTAGTCCATCGAGGTTTGTATTTGGGTAATAATTATAAACTTTTGTCCCCTCATAAAACTAAAGTGGAGCTCATCAAATGATATATGCAATAGAATGATTCACTAAATAAAGACCAATGAAGGTGGGTATTTGGTTATATTTTTCAATTTATGTTTTTTTAAGGTTTTATATCTATTTTTTTAAGGTTTTATATTTACTAGGAAAATGTTTTATATTTAATTTTATAGCCATTTATCGAGAAATTTTTATAAAGAAAGATAAAGTGAGTAAAATACTATATATGTAGTTTGGTGTTTTGGTTGAGGATATATATCTATAAGTAAAAGTCTTTTTTTTTTCATAAGTGAGTTAGTGATGACACAAAATTTTACAAATAAAAGACTAATGAAAATGGATATCGTGCAAAATGCCTTGATTTGTAGCTTTAATTACAACTTATATCTATGACTAAATAGTCATACGTTTGATTTTCATAAGTGCTAGGAAAAATTCTATACGTAAAAACCAATAAACGAAGATAGTTTGCTAGACGCCATAGTGTAGTGTTTTGGGTAAGGCTCGTATAGATGATTCTATACGTAAAAACCAATAAACGAAGATAGTTTGCTAGACGCCATAGTGTAGTGTTTTGGTTAAGGCTCGTATAGATGAGTTAAAAGTCTTGGATTTAATTCTCACAAGTAGTTGTCAAGTTGCAACAATAAATTCTACTAGTAAAAACTTAGTGAAGGTGAGTACCTTTTTAGAGAGTTGATATGGTGGTTTTGTTAATGACCTATATTCACAAGTAAAAAGTCTTTTGTTTGACTTTGTAAGTGACTATCTAGTTGCGAAGAGAAAAATTCTATAAAGAAAGACTAATGAAAGTGGATACCTTTACCAATGCCCTAGTTTGGTGTTTTGGTTAAGGACCCATATCCATGAGCAAAAAGTCATGCATCTAATTTCTTTTGTTTGACTCTATAAGTGACTATCTAGTCGCGAAGAGAAAAATTCTATAAAGAAAGACTAATGAAAGTGGATACCTTTACCAATGCCCTAGTTTGGTGTTTTGGTTAAGGACCCATATCCATGAGTAAAAAGTCTTGCATCCAATTCTCGCAATTAGTTGTTTACTTGTAATAGGGCAAATCTTATAGGTAAAGACTGGTGAAAGTGGATATCTTACTAGACAACTTGGCTTCACATTTGAGTTAAGGATCCATATCCATGAGTAAAAAGTCTCACATTCAATTATCATAAGCAACTACCTAACTGCATTTGGAAAAATTCTACAAGTAAAGATTAATGAAAGTGGGTGACTTGCTAGATACACCTTGGCTTGGTGTTTTATTTAAGGACTCATTCACGAGTGAAAAGTCATGTGTTCTATTCTCATAAACAATTTTCTAATTATGATAGGGAAAATTCTACAAGTAAAGATTAATGAAAGTGAGTACAATGCCAAATGCCCTATTTTGGTGTTTTAGTTAAAAACCCATAACCCTACTTTGGTGTTTTAGTTAAAGACCCATATCCATGAGTAAAAAGTCTCACATTATATTCTCATAAATAGTTGTCCAATTGCAATACAAAATTTTTACAACTAACGACTAATCATGAATGTGGATACTTTGCAAGAAATCTCAATTTGTTTTTTTGGTTCAGGACCAATATGCATGAGTTAAAAGTATTGTGTTTAATCTCATAAGAAATTACTTAGTTGTAAAAAGAAAAAAAATTGGGTAAACACCAATGAAAGTGGGTACCTTAGCAAATGCCCCAGTCAAATGTTTTAGTTAAGGGTTTGTATCTATGAGTTAAATGTCTTGTGTTTGAATTTTATAAGTGGTTGTCTAGTTGTAATAGAAAAATTTCTATAGGTGATGATAGTGATTATCTTCCCATAAATCATAGTTTGACATTTTGTTTAAGGATCTATATCCATCAATGAAAAGTTTTGTGTTTAACTCTCATAAGGAGTGGCTTAGTCACAAAAAGAAATTGTACAAGTAAAAGACCAATATAATTGGATACTTTGGTAGAGGCCTTAGTCTAATGTTTTAGTTAAGAACACACAAACGTCACAAGTAGTGGCTTAGTCACAACAAGAAATTCTACAAGTAAAAGACCAATATAACTGGATACTTTGGTAGAGGCCTTAGTCCAATGTTTTAGCTAAGGATACACAACCGTTAGTAAAAATCCTTGTGTTTGATTCTCATAAGCCACTTTCTAGCCACTATGGAAAAATTTTTACAAGTAAAGACTAAGAAAAATGGGTGTCTTACTAGATGCCTCAATCTTGTTTTGGTTAAGGACTCATATCTAAGAATAAAAATACTTGCACTAAATAGATTCTCATAAACTTTGAGGATTTTAATATAATTAATTTCTTGAGTTATTTTCAAGCCAAAGAAAGAAATAAGTAGAATAGAATAATTATCTCGTCGTAATAAAAAAAATCCTACAAAACCAATGAAAGTGGGTGCTTTGCTAATTTTGGTTAAAAGCCTTTATCTATGATTAAAAAGTGGGTTCCTTGCCAAAAACCTTGATATGATGTTTTGGTTAAAGAAACTTACTAATTCTACAAAACAAATGAAAGTGGTTATTGATCTCCAATTTTGATTAACTACTCATATTTATGAATAAAAAGTAAGTGGATACCTTACCAAATATCTTAGTATGATCTTGAAATCTCACACTCTACATAATGAAAGAGGATACTTTGTCATATAATTGATTTCCAATTTTAATTAAAAATTCATATTTGTGAATAAAAAATAGATAATTTACCAAAAAAACTTACTACAACATTTTGTTTAAGAGGTTTTGGTTAAAGATTTATATTTAAAAGTGAGAATCAACTATTTAATTGTAATAGCAAAAAAATATAGAATTAATGAAAGATGGTATTCATTTTGGTTAAGAGGTTTTGGGTAAAAACTTATATCTAAAAGTGAAAATTAACTATTTAATTGTAATAGCAAAAAAATATAAAATTAATGAAAGATGGTATTTTGTTGATAAATAAAAAATAAATAATTTATTAAATCTTGATACAATATCTTGATTAAAAATTTATATTTATGAATATAAAAAATATATAACATTTTGGTTAAAAACCTATATCCATCAACAAAAAAGTGTAATAATGCATACTATATTTTAATAATACAAAGAACATGTTAAAAGAGCAAAAACATACCCATGAATACAAAAATGTAAGCCCCCTTGTATTTTCTATAGATTGCAATGGAGCAGAGATAGAGGGGAACAGACAGAGAGATAAGGGCAGAGACAAACAGAGACCGAGGCAAGGAGACTTTCCTATAATATAATAGGATAGAGAGGGAATGAAAATGGCATCATGGCAGTGGGGACTTTGCCTAGGGGAAGGGCAACACACACCTCACAGATTCGTGTGCTCTCGAGAGAAGATATGGTAAAAAGTTTTGTTTAACCCGAATTCGAAACATGTACAACAAAAAAGAAATAAACTCCCCATGGCGAATCCAGTCTCCTAGGTATAAGGTCAAGAGACCATAGTATTTAACTCATTTTTATAATTATTAAATTCATTTTTAATTATAAAATTATAAAATTCATGGATGAGGGTACTGTTTGCCGGTGAGGGTGGAAATGGCGGCGAGTATGGAGAGAGACAAACGGCGTTATGGGGCCCACCGTCAAAACGTTCCGTCGAGAGGGACGGACGGACGGACGGACGGGACGAGCCCCACTCCCTTGCAGGATTAATTGACGGAGATATTCGCGGCAAATCTTTGCGTTCATGTATATATTAAAAAAAATGTATATATCCGTCGCTATGGCGGCGCCGCCACCATATTACGGCACGAAGCGGCCGTTCTCCGGGGCCACCCACCCCTCGCGGCGATCCGACGGCGGGGAGTAGCGTTGGCGGGGCGATCGACGGCCATGGAATGTTAGGGTTTTGACTGTCGGAGAGACGTTTCTCTCTCCTCCTTAAATCCCCGGAAAAGACGTCTCGGTCGAGGGAGATTTGTCAATGTCGCGACATTTAATTGTCGGCCGAGAAACCGCTTGCATTGCAAGCGGTGGACGTCGTCTTTTTGTCTGGAGGTTTTGTTTTATCAAGTAGTCTGAAAACCGCTTTTATTGGACTGAAAACCGCTCCTGGGCATGGAGGGTTATTTTTTTCTACCTGCGTTATTATATCGTCTTATTAGTATTGACAACGGCGGTTTTGGGCATCCATCGTAACGGGCATAAGGAAGGCAAGGCAAGGAACTCCCATGGTGTTTCGGGTTCGTCTGATATGCAGGCAGGGCAGCCATTTTTGTATTCCCCTTCTGGGTATTTGTGATATAGGGCTGTGTTTGCTCAGTTGTATTGTGGCAGCTGAGTATATCATGTAGAGAAATGGTAGGAGGGCCTGCTGTGTATTGGTTGCAGTGATCATAAAAAGGGAGGATCCACAGAAGCAGTGGAGAAAAAGAAGAAGTTCAAGAAGAGGAAGCCAGCTTTGTAAGTTGCAGCATTATGAATATTAATGTGTATTTTCCTTTGGTTTTTGCCTGTGTGTTTGACAGTTCAGATACTGTAGAGTGACTTATTTTTTTTTCTCTTTTTTGTCTCACTCTGTTGGACAAGGTCAGGTTAGTCATGTCGTGTCATTTTCTTGGAGTAGTGGGGGGTGTCTATGCTGTCTTAGATTATGAGAGAATGGAATGAATTCCGGTTAAATTGTGTTATGTCGTGTCTGCGTTTTAATGGCGGTATTGGAGTAGTATGCTTTGAGGGTTTTTGTGGTTTTGCATTGAAATTGCGTGCTGGGTTTATGTTGGGGAGTTTTTTTAGGAAGCTTTGGGAATGTGCTATTTTGAGGGCCAGTTTTGTCCGCCGGTCCGACAGTGTTGATTTTCGGGTTTTTAGTGGGTTTGTCTGCGGGATTTTCTGTATTGTGATGAGCAAAAACGCCAAATGAGGCGGGTGGTCTGTCTGTCTATGGAAGCCTTAGAAGGCTTTGTTTTTGAATCAGTGCAGGGTTTTTGCAAGGAATTTGAATGCTGAAAAAAAAAAAATTGCTGGGATGTGCAGGCGTTGAAGTTCAGCAGTGTTTAGGACTGATTTTTGCCTCTGAATTCGGGCTGGATTTTGAAGCTTTTGTTTCCGAGGTCCAGGTTAGAATCGCTACTGTGCTGCTGCTGCAATATTGAAAAGATTTTTGTTGTTATGATGAATACAGCAGCAGCGCCTGGTCGTGCTTCTTCGGCTTCTTCTGGACATCTGGACCCATGTGCCCAGGAGTTTACACCAGGTCCTTATGCCATGTTCCAACCACCACCACCACCACCAATCTATTATTCTTATCGCATAGACGCGCGACCGTATGTTTCACCTACGGCAGGCGCGTGTTCGATTCCTGTGAATCCAGTCGTGCCCTTGTATAATGCTTCTGATATGGGTATCCCTTATCCTGCTGCTTCAATTCAACAGCCTCTTTGGGATAATAGGCAGCAGCAGCACCAGCAGCAACAGCAGCAGGTTCCCATTGGTTTTCAAGGGGATGTTAGCAGCCATTGTCTTCCATTGGTGCCTCTAATCAGGCCTTATAGCTACAATGACAACAAAAACATGAGCAGCACTAACGTTGCAGCTCGTAGTGGGAGCAATGTCTCGGGTTCGAGTCCCGGGGCTGTTTATCCACTGGGCCGAGAACATGCATCTCGAGCGCTGCTTTTAAGTTCTGTGCCCGCTGAATTGAGCGAAGAGGATTTGAGGAAGGAATTGGAGGTCTGGGGTCCTGTTCGTGCGTTGGATTTGGATAGGAGACGAGAAGGGCTTGTCACGGTTCTTTATTACGATTTGAGACATGCTAAAACAGGCTTGACGGAAATCCAGGAGCAACATTTGATGCAGCAACGGAGATTGCAGCAGCATTACAATAGTCTGCTTCACAGGAAAAAAGAAAAGGGAGATGAAGATGAGGATGGCAACGGCGATGACCATGATCGAAACCCGCCACCGCCTCCACCACCACCGGCATTATCACGAGGACTTATAGGAGGAAAGGCAATATGGGCACAGTACACCATTCCTGTTGGGCTCCCGCCCGGTCCAGAAGGCCATAACCAGGGCACTCTAGTAGTTTTCAATTTGGATGCGGATATCGACACTAACATGCTCATATCGATCTTCGAGGCATTCGGTATGTGTGTACTGTTATCTCAGTGTCCAGAATTTGACGGATTTTGCATGATTTATATATTAGTTTTTCGCTTGTGGCTCGCATTTTTTGTTTTGCAGGTGCCGTGAAGGAGCTCAGGGAGACTCCGACTAAGCGGCAGCACAAGTTCGTAGAGTTTTTTGATGTGCGGGACGCTGCGCGTGCGCTGGAAAAAATGGACGGGCAGGATATTGGTGGGAAGCGTGTGAAAATTGAATTCAGCCGCCCCGGTGGCCAAACCAGACGACCGCCACCGCCACCGCCACCACTCCCCCTCCAACCCATCATGCACGCGGCTGCACCCCTTCATCAGGGTGGTGGCAACAATAATCACGTCCATCCCGTTCCCATGCTCATTCGCCCTGAGCCACGTCAGCAACTCGTCTATCCACGCTGGACCAACACGGCCGACCTGGACTCCACGTGGGCGCAGCGGCCGATCGCAGAACGGGCAACTCATACGTCAGTGTTGAATAGCAGGGGTGGCAGAGGCAGGAGTGGTGGCTGTGTTGGAAGAGGCAACCCTAACACCAACACTAACCCCAACAAAAACAACATTAACAACAGCACCACCAACAACAGCTATAATGGCAGATTGAGGTTGGGTATTGATGTCAGGAGACGGAGAGGTAACGGTGGCCACCACCAACAGCAACAACAACAAGTGAGAGGTGAGCACTCTCCTGCAGAAGCCAATGGCATGAAGCCTCTTCTTCCTGCAGCAGCTGCTAAGTTTGGCAGTAATAATTCCGCCAGAATACACAGCGAAACCGCTTCTCATTTTGCCTTTGACGAGGCCAAAGCGGAGTCCAATTCCAGCGATGCCAGAACGACCGTCATGATCAAGAACATTCCCAATAAGTACAGGTCTGTTTCTTTAGAGGGCCAGCTTTAATGGCCGAGTGCTTTGAGCTTAATATGCAGCATTAAATTTTATGTATTCAATTTGTTGGTTGATTGGAAGTGTTATACATTCAATTTGTTGAACTTTCAGTGTATTGATGGGTTATTTCGTGGAATCAATTTGGTCTGTGTTGTTGTTACAGTCAGCAGATGCTTCTATCGATGCTGGACCAGCACTGCATCAGCTGCAACGAGCGCATCACGGACCCAAACGAGCCGTTTTCAGCCTACGACTTTGTGTATTTGCCAATCGATTTCAAGTAAGAAAACCTGTCACTGTTTTCTCATTAATGGCTTGGTTCTTAGTTTTCCTCCGATAACTAAATTGGTTCGAGGGTTTAAGTGGATGTCAATAGAATATTTTTTTCAATAGTCTCCACTGTTGAAATTGGCCATTTAAAATTAAGATACTTTTCTTGCTTTGTTTTTCTGCAATCATTCTACTATCCAAATTGATTTAAGTGGAAGTTAATATAGATTTTTTTGGCTGGGTTTCTCTTTTGTCATTACACTTATCCAAATTAACAACCTACTATCCAAATCAACTTGATTTAAGCTTGTTTTTCTTGGTTTCTCTCTTGTCACTCCACTATCCAATCCAAGTTAGCAACCATCCAAATTGTGGTTTAAATGGACGTTGTTAATACTATAATGATACCAAATTAGCACCATCCAAATTGGTTGAAGTGGACGTTGTTAATACGATAATGATATTTTTTTGGCTTGTTTCTCTGTGTCATCTGTTCACCTAAATTGGTTTAAAGTGAACTTTAATAGAGGACACTTTTCTTTTTTGGTTTCCCTCCAGTTATCCCACCGTCAAAATTGGGGACAATTTAAATTGGTTAAGTGGGGATGTTAAAAGGATATGTTTTTTTGGTTTATGTGGATGTTAATATGATATTTTTATTGGTTGTTTCCCTCCATCAACCCTGATTGAACCATCCAAATTGGTTACAAGTGGATGTTAATAGGATACTGTATTGCTCCTGATTCAACCATCCAAATTGGCTACAAGTGGATGTTAATAGGATACTGTATTGCTTGGTTTTCTTCCTGTCACTGACTGAATACTATGATGTTTCTTTCCATCAGCCCCATTGGATCACCAGACTATCCAAATTGGTTACGTGAACAGTAAAATTTGAGAGGATGCTTTTCTTTCTTGGTTTCTCTCAGGTCATTCAACCATCCAAAAATTGATTTTAAGTAGACATTAATATGAAACTCTTCTTTCTTGGTTTACCTCTGGTCATTCAACCATCCAAATTGGATTAAGTCCATCCAAATTGGGTAGGATACTTTTCTTTCTTTGTTTCCCTCCTGTCATTCAACCATCCAAATTGGTTTAAGTCGATGTTAATAGGATAGCTTGGTAATTCCTCCACCATCCCACCATTAATATGATGCTTTTCTGGCTTGGTTTTCCTTTATCACCCTAGCTTGCTATCCCTCGACCATCCGACCATTAATAGGATACTTGTCAGCCCACCATCTGTGCCATTAGTAGGATGCTTTTCTGGCTTGGTTTTCCTTCATCAGCCCACCATAGCTTGGTATCCCTCCAGCATCCGACCATTAATAGGATACTTGTCAGCCCACCATCCCTGGCTTGGTTTTCCTTTATCAGCCCACCATAGCTTGGTACCATCCCACCATGAATAGGATACTTGTCAGCCTACCATCCCCCATTAATAGGATGCTTTTCTGGCTTTGTTTTCCTTTATCAGCCCACCATAGCTTTGTATCCCTCCACCATCCCACCATTTATAGAATGCTTGTCAGCCCACCATCCAAATTGGTATTAAGTGGAAGTTTATAGCTTGGTTTAAGTGGATACTTTATACTAAAAGTTAATACGATGTTTTTTTTAGCTTGGTTTAAGTGGATACTTTATACTGTAAGTTAATAGGATACTTTCTTTATATTCGTTAAGTTAATAGGATACTTTATATTTTGCAGAAACCATTTAAGTTTAGGCCCACGTTAATAACTTTTTATTTTATTTTTTGCAGAAATAAATGCAATCTGGGATATGCATTTGTCAACATGACCACGTCCAAGGCCACCTGGAAACTATACAAGGCCTTCCACAAACAGCCATGGGAAGCATTCAATTCCCGGAAGATCTGCGAAGTAACTTATGCCAGAGTTCAGGTGCTCATTGTCGTTTGAATGCATGTGTTTTTTGGTTTTTTAGTCTGGCCAGTTTTAATTGACAGAGCAGATTTCATATGTGCCAGGGTCGAGTCGCGCTGGAAGACCATTTTCGGAACTCGAAGTTTGCTTGTGATACAGACGAGTATTTGCCTTTAGTATTCTCTCCTCCTCGCAACGGGGAGCAGCTCTCCACTCCCGTGGTCATGGGTGGCCACATTTCTTCTCACAAAAACAGTAACAACAACACCGGCAATCTCGAAGAAGGAAGAGATTCAAAGGCTCCCGCTGCTGCCGCCACCGAGGTTGCCTCCAACAAGTCTTACGTACCATCAACAACAAATGTTTATCGTAACAATAATTTCCCCCACAGAAGCTCTAATGTCCACGAGACGCATAATTTCCCTCTTAGACGCCGTCTGAACGCTGTGCAGCAGAAGCCCATGGGTGGTGGCGGTGGTGGTGATACTAGCGCCGGTAGAGTTGGATGTGCATAAGTTCGAATCCCATACACGCACCACCCCCATTTGTCTGAGTGGCTATTAAGGAGATGGTAATAACACCCAGATGATAACATTTCATCGCAKACAACTGATGCTGCAGTTGTGTTCTCCATTAATTGGGTTGATGTACTGCCCATTCAACTCRTTCTCTACAAACCCAGATGGTTCCATCTTCTGAGATTTATTATAATTCTTGGACTCGTTATCCTTTGGCCCCAAAACGAAAACAATCCAAACTGTAACAGTCAAATCCATGCAATTCAACTTATTTGAAGCTCTTCATTCACTTTCTGCAACAGTATATCTCTCTGCGCATTTTGTATGTATCATATGTTTGATCAAATTCTGCATTTAAGTTCACGTTTTTTTCAAACATTTTTATTTGCAAAATTAATTTATTAAAAGTAAAGCTTCAATTGTGTTCTATGGATTTAAATTAGTTAAGTGGATGCTGTAGATGAAAGCGTGTATAACTTCGATTTGAAAAGAGATAATGATGATTTCTACTCAGTTAAGTGGAAGAATGGAATGAAAGTGTGATTTGAAAAGGATTTGTATTTGGATTTGGTTGGAGGTGGAAAAAGCAGAAGATTTGAAAAGGATTTGGATTTCGGTGGCGGTGAAGGCAGAGGTGTTTTCTAAATACAATTTAGAAAAGTAAATGGACGAGTTGATTTGAATTTCCCTCCTTAAAACTGAAGGGAAACTGAGGATCCCAAATCCATCCAAAAATTCTTAACCTTAAATTGGATTCATGCTACTTAACTGATGATTCTCACAAATTCCATCCAAAAAGTGTCCCAAATTTCATCCAAAAATGGTTAATGTTCAACTAAATCAATTGGATTCATTCTACTTAATAAGTGTTAATGTTTAAACTGGATTTATGCTCCTTAAAAATTGATGATAATTCACAAAAATCAAAGTGTTAATGTTTGAAATGGATTTATGCTACAATTGATGATAGTTTAGTTTTACATATACCGTGCAAAAATTGTTAAGCTTAAACTGGATTCAAGCTACTTAATAAGTATTGATAGTTTACATATACCGTCCAAATATTGTTAAGCTTAAAGTGGATTCAAGCTATTTAATAAGTATTGACGATAATTCACAAATACCAGAGTGTTCATGCTTAAAATGGTTTTATGCTACTTAAAAATTGATGATAGTTTACAAATTCCATCCAAAAATTGTTAATGTTAAACTGGATTCATGCTACTTGAAAAGTGTTCATGTTAAACTGAATTTATAATATTTTAAAAAATATTAATGCTCAAGTGGATTCATGCTAATTAAATGTTCAACTGGATTCATGCTACTTAACTGATCATAGCTCACAAATCCCATCTAAAAATTGTTGATGTTACATTGGATTCATGCTACTTAACTGATGATGGTCACAAATTCCATCCAAAAATGGTTAATGTTCAACTGGATTCATGCGACTTAACCAGTGTTAATGTTAAATCCAGTGTTAATGTTAAACTGGATTTATGCTACTTAATAAGTGGAACTAGTAAGAAAATGTCTGGATGCAAATATTTTAGCCATTTAGAATTAGACTTAAGTTTAATTACTCTTTCTTAAATGGTGGCAAGGGACTAAACAATGGATGATGGTTTGCAAATTCCATCTAAACGGAATGGATATTTTTGTAGAAAATAGAAGTTTCTAAATTTGATTTTAGAAAAATGGATTTAACAAGAGAGTGGTAAAAGAAAGTTTTAAAAGTTTCTAAATTTGATTTTAGAAAAATGGATCTAACAAGATAGTAGAAAAATAAAGTTTGTATATTTGATGGATTTTTAAGAAGAGGAAGTAGAAAATGAAAGTTTCTAAGTTTGGTTTTAGAAAAATGAATTTAATAGAAGAATGTAGAAAAAAGAAGTTTGTAAATTTTATTTAAAAAAAATTGGATAAGAGTGGATGTGAAATTTATTACTATTCTTAAAATGAATTTAATAGAAGAATGTAGAAAAAGAAAGTTTGTAAATTTGATTTAAAAAAAATTGGATAAGAGTGGATGTGAAATTTATTACTATTCTTAAAATGAATTTAATAGAAGAATGTAGAAAAAGGAAGTTTGTAAATTTGATTTTAAAAAATTTGGATAAGAGTGGATGTGAAATTAAATTGTTACTATTCCTATTTAGGTGAAGGTATGATACAATTTATATTATTGTTAATAATATAATTTATAATAAACTCAGACTGTGTATGATGTGATGTATAATATGTTATTTAATTAAAGTTGAAAATAAATTTAACATCTAAATATCTTAAATTTAGATTGTTGAAGATGAATTTATATTAAATCAGTGAAAATCTATTTAACTTCTGATAGAGATGGGTGAAGTTAAAATCTTTGTTAAGTTTTTTCAATTAAAAAAAAAGTTTTTATCTGAAGGAACTGGATTTCTCCTAATGCATGCATGATAGATCAGTAAATCTTAATTCGTGCATGATAGATAGTAAATCCATTGATTCTTTATGATATATATATATGTTATGTGTCAAGTCAATGTTGAATAAGAAAGGAGTTACACATCTCCTTATGTTGAGCAGTACATCATTAAAATGTTTTAATTAAGAAATTTTTTGCAAGCTAAAAAATGTTTACTTGATCCCTTTTGATGCATTATAGATATAGAGTTAAGATGACTCTGTTGATTTTTAATATATATATGTGTGTGTGTGCAGATGGATCTATGCAGTTTTTTAATATATATATATATATATATATATATATATATATATATATGCCATGATGTTGAGAAAGGAAGAAATTACACATCTCCCTCTCATATTGAATATGATACCATTTAAATGTTTTAACTATCAACATAGATCTTTAAATATATCATGTACAGAGAGGGATCAAATCCCTAAGTTCAAAC
>JASDQU010103685.1:115529-167899 GCA_032191745.1 Picea mariana
TATCTCTCTGCGCATTTTGTATGTATCATATGTTTGATCAAATTCTGCATTTAAGTTCACGTTTTTTTCAAACATTTTTATTTGCAAAATTAATTTATTAAAAGTAAAGCTTCAATTGTGTTCTATGGATTTAAATTAGTTAAGTGGATGCTGTAGATGAAAGCGTGTATAACTTCGATTTGAAAAGAGATAATGATGATTTCTACTCAGTTAAGTGGAAGAATGGAATGAAAGTGTGATTTGAAAAGGATTTGTATTTGGATTTGGTTGGAGGTGGAAAAAGCAGAAGATTTGAAAAGGATTTGGATTTCGGTGGCGGTGAAGGCAGAGGTGTTTTCTAAATACAATTTAGAAAAGTAAATGGACGAGTTGATTTGAATTTCCCTCCTTAAAACTGAAGGGAAACTGAGGATCCCAAATCCATCCAAAAATTCTTAACCTTAAATTGGATTCATGCTACTTAACTGATGATTCTCACAAATTCCATCCAAAAAGTGTCCCAAATTTCATCCAAAAATGGTTAATGTTCAACTAAATCAATTGGATTCATTCTACTTAATAAGTGTTAATGTTTAAACTGGATTTATGCTCCTTAAAAATTGATGATAATTCACAAAAATCAAAGTGTTAATGTTTGGAATGGATTTATGCTACAATTGATGATAGTTTAGTTTTACATATACCGTGCAAAAATTGTTAAGCTTAAACTGGATTCAAGCTACTTAATAAGTATTGATAGTTTACATATACCGTCCAAATATTGTTAAGCTTAAACTGGATTCAAGCTATTTAATAAGTATTGACGATAATTCACAAATACCAAAGTGTTAATGCTTAAAATGGTTTTATGCTACTTAAAAATTGATGATAGTTTACAAAAACCGTCCAAAAATTGTTAATGTTAAACTGGATTCATGCTACTTAAAAAGTGTTCATGTTAAACTGAGTTTATAATATTTTAAAAATTATTAATGCTCAAGTGGATTCATGCTAATTAAATGTTCAACTGGATTCATGCTACTTAACTGATCATAGCTCACAAATCCCATCTAAAAATTGTTAATGTTACATTGGATTCATGCTACTTAACTGATGATGGTCACAAATTCCATACAAAAATGGTTAATGTTCAACTGGATTCATGCGACTTAACCAGTGTTAATGTTAAATCCAGTGTTAATGTTAAACTGGATTTATGCTACTTAATAAGTGGAACTAGTAAGAAAATGTCTGGATGCAAATATTTTAGCCCATTTAGAATTAGACTTAAGTTTAATTACTCTTTCTTAAATTCTTAAACGGTGGCAAGGGACTAAACAATGGATGATGGTTTGCAAATTCCATCTAAATGGAATGGATTTTTAACAAGTGGATGTAGAAAATAAAAGTTTCTAAATTTGATTTTAGAAAAATGGATTTAACAAGAGAGTAGAAAAAGAAAGTTTTAAAAGTTTCTAAATTTGATTTTAAAAAAATGGATTTAACAAGATAGTAGAAAAATAAAGTTTGTAAATTTGATGGATTTTTAATAAGAGGAAGTGGAAGTAGAAAATGAAAGTTTCTAAGTTTGATTTTAGAAAAATGAATTTAATAAAAGAATGTAGAAAAAGGAAGTTCGTAAATTTGATTTAAAAAAAATTGGATGAGAGTGGATGTGAAATTAAATTGTTACTATTTTTAAAATGAATTTAATAGAAGAATGTAGAAAAAAGAAGTTTGTAAATTTGATTTAAAAAAATTTGGATGAGAGTGGATGTGAAATTAAATTGTTACTATTCCTATTTAGGTGAAGGTATGTTACAATTTAGATTATTGTTAATAATATAATTTATAATAAACTCAGACTCTGTATGATATGATGTATGATATATTATTTAATTAAAGTTAAAAATAAATTTAACATGATAGATCAGTTAATCTTAATTCATGCATGATGATAGTAAATCCATTGGTTCTTTATGACATATATATGTCATGTGTCAAGTCAATGTTGAACAAGAAAGGAGTTATACATCTCTTTGTGTTGAGCAGCACACCATTAAAATGTTTTAATTAATAAGTTTTTTTCAAGCTAAAAAATGTTTACTTGATCCCTTTTGATGCATTATAGATATAGAGTTAAGATGACTCTATGTTGATTTTTAATATATATATGTGTGTGTGTGCAGATGGATCTATGCAGTTTTTTAATATGTATATATATATATATATATATATATATATATATATATATGCCATGATGTTGAGAAAGGAAGAAATTACACATCTCCCTCTCATATTGAATATGATACCATTTAAATGTTTTAACTATCAACATAGATCTTTAAATATATCATGTACAGAGAGGGATCAAATCCCTAAGTTCAAACATGCTTAGATAGGGATCCTCCAAGTACAAACAAGGGTAGAGACGGATTCAATCCCTTTATGTAAGAACACTACAAATTTTTTCAATATAAAAAAGTTTTCACCTCAATATATATATATATATATATATATGTCATTTGTCAACTTTATGTTGAGCACATAAAGAATTACACATCTCCCTCATGTGGAGTAGTACACCATTAAAATGTTTTAATCACCTAAGTGGATGTATTTTAACTAGGATCTATCATGCACAAAGAGGGATCAAATCTCTCACATCTCTTTATGGATTTAAGTGACTGTTTCAAGATCATCAATATATATATATAAAATAAACTTGATCCTATGAGATTTATAAAGTATGAATTTTAATTTAGAGAGTATATCAAGATGGACACTTCAAAAGTTACATGAAGATTAAGGTGAGTCTCGATAAAGTAACAATGATTAATGATGAAGAAGGTGAATAGTAAATAAGTTACATGAAGAT
The DNA here is from genome assembly GCA_032191745.1 of Picea mariana. Lineage (NCBI taxonomy): Eukaryota > Viridiplantae > Streptophyta > Pinopsida > Pinales > Pinaceae > Picea > Picea mariana. The sequence goes on from JASDQU010103685.1 coordinate 118,387, forward strand.
AAATGTAACAATGTTTAATGATGAAGAAGGTGAATAATAAGAAAGTAATAGTATCTTTATTTATTTTTTGAATCATCCGAAATTGGTAACTTGTCATAATGATCTAGGCTAAGCGAGAATCAAACCAAAAAACCCCGGAGAAAGTAATAGTATCCTTGTAATTACTAGTGATCAATCTCAATAAGTATTCTTCATCTTTTCTTTTACCCACACATGTTAGCTTTCTCATCTTTTCATGAAAGGAACTTGATTTGGAAGACCAATCAAGCCTTTAACTCTAGATATATAATATTGCATGAAATTCATACTCTCTCTGTCATGCTTTCCATTATTAATAGTTTCTTTCTCCAAGTTAGTCATAATTCTATTTAACATATTGCCTAAAATTTGGGGAGAAATTGTTGAAATTGTAGATTAGATTTGAGTGGTGAATCCATTTTTTTTTTTGTGAAATCAATGCATTTTATTGTTTTGTGTTATATGATTGTTAAAATTAATACAACCACTTGATTATGCTAAATCATTTTTTAAAAATATCTTATTATTTTTTGATGGAATGTACATCTTGGAAAATCCTCCTAGTATTTCCCCTCATTTAGAGGATGGTGCCAAGGATTTCCAATGAGTCCCAATAATATCTACATGTACAACCATACAATGAAGTCCAATAATATCCACATGCAACAAGGATGACTATTTGACCCCACTAACTCACATGACTATTTATTTATTATTATTATTTTTAAAAATTATCATCATTGAAATCAATATACCATATTGTTTTTTTGTCCATTGAATGTAGCTTGGGTGGTTGGGAGGAATGGTTGTTATCCTCCCCAGTGACGTTCAATTCCTTGTACAAAAAATACTCTTCTGGTTAAGCAATCAATATCCTAACATAAATTAGATATTGATTTAGATTTAATATTAAACTTAATAATTATGGCATCTTCATTAAATTACAATTTTCTATTATTTAAATATTCAAATCCAACAAATTCTCTTCAAATTAGATTACCACATTAATTATTTAAAATTATTTTTGAAAATAATTTATAATAAATATTCAAAATATCATTGCTATTTATTATTTTTATTAATTTTGATTTTTATAGATTTATTTTTATTAAATTTATTCATTAAATAGAGTATAATTTAACTTGTTATAATTTTCATATATTATATAATGTTGTTTAAATTACAAAATAAAACACATTTTAGGGGCTTTCCACCATTGAATCCAATTCCTTTAAACATCTTCTTTTCAAATGATAGTAATTCTTCTATTATATTTGTGATATTCATATTTGAGATAATTAACATACATTATTTTATAATTTTATTAATTTAATATTTCCTGAAAATATTTTAATAAATTTGAAGAAACTAGTATTTAAGATAAAGCCTACGTTGAAATTTTGAGTTTTAATATTTAATTTATTAAACCAAAATAATATTGGTCAAAATATTTGTAATTTTAATAAATTTGAAGAAACTAGTATTTAAGATAGAGCCTACGTTGAAATTTTGAGTTTTAATATTTAATTTATTAAACCAAAATAATATTGGTCAAAATATTTGGGTTTACATTTTTTTTTTTAATAAATGTAAAGAGATTAAGATTTAAGCCGAGTTTAAAGAGACTGGGCTATAACATCGAGCTAATATTAAAAGTTTGAATTTTAATATTTAGTTTAAATAATATTGATCAAAATATGAGGGTTTGTACTTCAATAATTTTTAATAAATGTAAAGAGATTAAGATCTAATAATTTAGAATTAATATAAATTTGAATTTTTATATTCAATTTATTAAAAAAAATAATAAAAGTATATGATATTTAAATTTGATTTTTTTTTTCAAATATATTATAAATTTGATTTATAAAAAAAAGTTTTTTTTTTTTATTGAGAACATTGCTATCATCATAGATTTATTTTGACCTCTGATTTATCAAGTGTTAAAAAGATCAAATTTTTAGAAGTGCAAATTTATAATTTTTTCTTAAGTTTTGCACTCTAATAAAAACTTTTCACTAGAGAGATTTGATCCCTCTGGACTCTTGATAGATCTCGGATTAAGACTAATCTATGCTGGTTTAACACATTAATATTAAAGTATTAAAAAATATTAATATATTTTTAATATATTAAAATATTTTTATTATATATATATAATTTATTATTATTATTTTAATGTGTTATGTTACATGAACATCTCCTCCATATTGGGTTGTAGAGCAATTACATACCTAATGCAGAAGAACAAGATAAACAACATGGATGACAAGAGGCTCCCCAAAATTGCCTCAAACTCTAGCCAAAGCCACCAACGCTTCAACATGGGATGGCATAAAGATGCCAAATCTTGGCTAAATCATTGGAGAATACTAGAAGAAGCTATCATGCATAATATCAATAATATTACAAATATAATCACTTCTAAATTTAAGGAGAATATGTGGTGTGATAAAGATTTAATGGATAAAAAGAAATTAAGATACTCTAAGGAGGTGGTCAACCCTAATTTAGAAGATCAAAATTACTTCTTAGTTTTGAGAAGTGCAAAGAAGAAAATCAACATTGCTAAAATAAGAATGAACTCTATGGGTTGGAAAACTCCCAAAAGACCATGGGATGAAATAATCTGTCATCTTTGTGACACTAAGCAGCTAGAAGATAAAAAACACTTTCTCTTTAGATTTTCCCTCCATATACCCATATATTAGATCCCAATTTAAAAGTATTTGCCACAATAAAGACCTTCCTAACTCCTAAGTCATCAAAACTATGGTGATGTTGGAAGGCTTCTCTCAATGCTTTTTGAGCATAGAAATACAATTTTAAAGAAATTGAAGTACGACCAATTGATCTCCATTAATCATCATCTCATCAAGATGAATTTATTTTAATAATTTTTTAAAGATAAAATTAAAATGATTAAAATTAAAAATAGAGTTAATATTAGAATTTGTATTTTATTATTAAATTATTAAGTAGTTTGGAAAAATATTGATCATTCAATAATTTGAGTCTTTATATTGCTATAAGAAGTTTATACAAAATCCTTGCTAGTTCTCTCTACAGAGTAAAGCTTAAGAGTATATTTTATATAAAAAACTAGCTGTTGTTTTTTCCTTAAAAGATTGATATGCCCAGACCTCCTATAATAAACAACAAACTAAAAATGCTAGAAAACATAATAAACTAGGTGACAGGATGGCCCTCAGTAGCAGACACCTGAGGCTGGGGGTGTTCCAGGCTCACCAAGTCCATTCCCGCCATCCGATTTGCCATTATGTTCATCTTGTGGTCAAGGAGCTTGATTTGTGCTTGGGCTTCGTCGAGCTGCAACAAAATTTCTTGTTTATCTTCGTGCTGTTCAATAAGAGCACTAACCAACAACAATTTTAGATGCCAATAGATATCCATTGTTTTCAAATACTGACAGATGTAAGCCTGAGTGTTTCTAGTGTCCAGTACCCATGAGCATGTGGAATGGAGCACCTCCTCCTCCGAGACAAAATGTCTCAGGGCATGGACATCATCCTCAACGAGATCGATTTCAACTTTGATTTCAGGAGGGTTATGGGCTTGGTAAGCCTTAACAGAGTATTCAACAACAAAGATGAGATGAGAGCCAAATCGACCTCTATTCCGATGAGAAGAATCCCCCTGGCGCGACAAGAGTGGCTGCCTCTAGCCACAGAAATAGAGAGATAGAGTTGGTATAATGGGAAAGGGTAAGGAGGATGTGTGATATTACTTGCAGGAAGATGAGGGGATGACATTTGTAAGAAGATAAGGGGGGGAGAAGAGTGGCGAGACCAAACCAAAGAGAGCGTCGCGATGATAAAGCCTACCATCACCCAAACCATAAACGAAAGACACAACTATAATGACTGCAGAGAAGGTCAGTAAGGGATATGATGTCTGTTGCCAAAATCATAATGAGTTGCATAGTACAAAAGATGAGCCAGATCGGGTGCATGTACCATTGGAACGTCATCAGATCAGGGTTGTTGTAGGAGCGACAAAGGTCCATGAGAAGGGTCGTGCACACACTGGAGGAAGGTCTAAATTGCATGAGGTGAAGTGATGGGTGTAGGTGGGTGGTGGCAGGTGCGAGCGGGCTGGGATGACGCCTGGTGGCTAGCCTCAAGTGGCAACCTCATGTGCTCTCTCTTCCATGTTACCCTATACGAGGGAATTTTAATTTAAATAATAATATTTATTAAAAATCAAAATTTGTATATAAAATTATAATCCAAGCATACTTAAAACAAATTAAAAAAACAAACAAAACAAAACTACACAAACCCAATACAATTAAATGAAGAGCAAATCCCCCCCGGATGGGGTGTTAGTGCGCAACCCCTGCCCATCGGAGGAGCTGGCATATGCCACCTCTCCGCACGACCTGTGATCGACACATGCTAGCCCTCCTGCAATTATCACAACATCCCCCCAACATTCAATCCTCCTTATGATTCCAGCCATCCTCCACTACTGCAAGCGAGTCGGGAAAGATGATACTAGCAGTGCGCACCATGAACCATGAAAATCAGAGAACGAGCATGTGTATGCATGCATGTTTTTCTATTTCTAGCATCATTAGCTTTTATGTTGGTCAGAGGAGAACCTTTTTTAGAATTTTGTTAATTATCTACCCTTGTGGACGGTTGAATCGGTTTCCCTACGGGGCGATTCAGACATGAATGTTTAAGCTTTCTCCGGCATGTTAGAACCTTGGTTGAGTTGAATTGGTTTCCCTTCCAGGCAATTCAACACACTCTTATCTCTGATATCATTGTGGATACTGTAATTTTTCTTTATGACAAGTAATATATAGTTTCTTACTTACAAAAAAAAAATGAAGAGCAAATTCAATATGAAAATATGAAAATTTATATTTTAATAAATTTGAATTTCTACTCATTATTTAAAATAAATGTGTTAATAATATTTTTTATTATAACCAACATAGATCCATCTTAACCCTTTCTCAAGTTTTGCACTCTAAAACATGTTTTCACCTTGAGAGATTTGATCCCTCTAGGCTCTTGAAAAATCCAGGATTAAGATATATATATATATTATTATTATTATTATTTTAATGTGTTATGTTAAATAGACATCTTCTCCATATTGAGTTGTAGAGAGCTTCTCAACCAAAAAATAGAATAATTTAAAACAAATTTATATTAATAATATTTTTTTTTCAATTTGTTATATATATATATATATATATATATATATATATAATAAATGCAACATAAATTCATTAAATAAATGTAGATCTACATTGTAACATACATTTAATTAATAAATGCAACATAAATTTATTGAATAAAAGTAGATGTAACAGAAATTTATTTAATAAAGTTTAATTGGATTTAGTTATAGTGGTTAGGAAAAACAATTGTTACTCTCTCCACAGAAATTTAATTAGTGCAAATAACATGTTGAGATCTTATTTAGTATATTGAAAATTCTGAAAGTTGTCAAAATGCTACAGTAAATATATTCAACTTAAAAACATTGATATTTACATTTCAAAAACTTATATCTATATTTTAATGATGGATTTTTACTTTCTTTTATTAATATTTAAAAAACAAATTTAATTTTCATCTTTTAAATAAAATTATTATTATAATAAAAATTTAAGTTCAAATTTAAATTCTCATATTTGGTTAAACATTAAATAAAATTATTATCATGATAAATTCAAGTACATTTAAAATCTCATATTTAATTTGATTTTAAATAATTTATTACTGTTATAAATTAAAATTGGACTTTAAATATACTTATTATTAAATATACTTATTATTGTTATAAATTTAATTTAGCTAAACTCAGACCTTAACTAAACTTATTACTATTATAAATTTAAAATAATACAAACATCTAACCAATAAAAAAAATCTTAAACTCAATTTAATAAATATCATAACGCTCTACTGAATTTATGAAATATTCAACATTAGAATAGTATAATATTATTAATAAATCTCAAATCTTAAATGCAATTTAAGAAATATCATAATTTCATGATGAATTTAATAAATATTATAATTCACCATTTAATAAATATCATGGAATATTTAATAAATTTCAGGATGAATTTAAACTTATTACTATTTTAAATTTAAACTTATTACTATTATAAATTTAAAATAATATAGATATCTAATCAATAAAAAAATCTTAAACTCAATTTAACAAATATCATAAAACTGTGATGAATTTATAAAATATTCAACATTAAAATAATATAATATTATTAATAAATCTCAAATCTTAAATGCAATTTAAGAAATATCATAATTCTACATCTAATAAATACCATAAATCCATGATGAATTTAATAAATATCACAATTCACCATTAAATATCATAATTCCATAACGAATTTATGAAATATTCAAACCTTAAAATCTGCACTATAATATTATTAATAAATCCCAAATTTTAAATGCAATTTAATAAATATCATAAATAAATTTCAATAATGAAGTATCATATTATTAATAAATCTCAGATCTTAAATGCAATTTAATAAATATCATAAATAAATTTCAAATATGAAGTATAATATTATTAATAAATTTCAAATTTTAAATGAAATTTAATAAATATCATAAATAAATTTCAAATATTAAATGTAATTTAATAAATATCATAATTTTAAAATTATGAGATTATTTTCAATTTTTTAGAATTTTGTTTCTATTCTTTAAAAACATTAAGAGAAGCTTTCTAAGATCATCATAGTTTTGTTGAGTTAAAATGTTAGGGAGGTTGGTAGTATGACAAATATTTTGAAATTGAGATTTAATCTAGATATAGGGTATAGGCTAGACAATTTAAGACAAAGTGCTTTTCATCTTCAACCTTCTTAGTGTCATAAAGGTGACACACTGTTTCATCTCATGGTGTTTTAGGAATTGACCAACACCAAGTTTCACTATGGAGCTAGTGAGAATTTGTTCTCATCTTAGCAATGTTTATTTTTTTCTTTACACTTGTCAAACAAAAAAGATAATTTTGATCTTCTAGATTAGGGTTGATTACATCCGTATAATACCTTAATTTTTTTTTTCCTCTAACTCTTTATCACACCACATTTTCTCCTTAAATTTTGATTTAATGATATTTTTAACAATATCCTTACTCTGCAAAATGGTATCTTCCATGATTCCCCAATGGCTTAGCCAAGATTGGACATCTTTATGGTGGTTACGAATATATTTTGAAGCAATTTTAGGAAGCCTCTTGTCTTCCATGTTGTTTAACTTGTTCTTATACATTAGGTATCTAGCCATAGCCATGCTCTCCCTCTAAGATGGGGATGAGATATGGCGTATTTTCTTTAATTTTGAGATTACATGTTATAAAATTCTTTTGGATTTGCTCTATCTTTTTCCAGGATTCACGAGAGATACTACATCCCCATACTTTGCATCCATATAAAATAACAAGGGTAATAAGAGTCTCAAAGAAGGGTTTATTCTTATCCCATATCCAAAGATTGGTTGATTTACAATTGTTTTCAAGCCCATAGTAAGCTTTCCATCCCCCAATAATTCTTTTCTCAATGCTATAGTTCCAGTTGAGCTTGTGGTGAATATTGATTCCAAGATATTTGTATGAAGTTACTTCCTCCAAGTTGTTGTTATCATATACGAATATATCATAAGTGATCTTATTGGATTCAATGATCATGACCTTAGTCTTGTCAGTATTGACAGTCATACCCATATTGGAGCAAAAATCCTTGAGGATTCTTAGTTTCTTTCCAAGATTGTGGGGACTCCTTGCCATAAGAATGATATCATTAGCATAAAGAAGAAGATTGATGACTATACCAGTGAGAGTAGGGCCGAAAAAACCTGCTTCTTCCAAACAATCTTCCAATTTGTCAATGTATATGCCAAAAAGTGTAGGGGACAAGGGACAACCTTGCTTGACTCCAATATTGCAGTTAATCTCTTTCGACCAACCCTTAGTAACCCGACAATAACGTTATCATACAACCTTATTGCAACATCCCTAAACTTGAAAGACACTTTTATCTCTTCCAACCTATCCCAAAGGTTTTTCCTGGGAACCGTGTCAAAAGCTTTTCTAAAGTCAACAAAACAACAAAAAATATTGGTTTTAGTATTGCGGAACTCCTCTACAATGATTCTAAAGGTAACAAGATGTCCACAGTTGAATGATATCTCCTAAACCTGACCTAACCTTTAGCTCTTTTACCGTGACTTTCTAGCCAAAGGATAATCTTATTTTCCAAAATAATTCCATAAAGCTTGGCAAAAATCAGGGTAATCATAATGGTCCTATAATTAAAGGGAACACTTCTATCCCCACTTTTAAGAATAGGAACAATGAGGCTTTGTGTCCAAGGTTTAGGGAAGTCCTGTTTGACTGCTAAATTGAAGAGCTTTTGTATGTGAGGAATGGGGATGGGGATATGCCCTCCGATTTAAAAAATTTCATCTTGGTAGTCTTCAATGTCGTTTTCTTTCCTATTTGCAAGCCGCTTAACCCCAAACTCAATGTCATCCAAAGAAAAAATTCCATCCTTTGTAGGGACAATAAGAATGGTGTCCATGGCATTAGGGAACTCATAAAGACTTTTAAGGTAGGAATTCCAGTCCCTTAAGCGAATCATATTATTTTCTTTAGTATTACGGATTATAATTTGCCTCCAGAACTTCTTAAGATCAAGCTTAGATAGTTGTGAAAGCCGCTGTTGCCTTTTATTGATATAATACATTTCTTTTTCCTTTTTATTAGGGATTTGTACATTTTTTTCCTTATGATTTGTACATATTGATTTGTAAGACACCTCAAAAGAGAACTTGTTAATAGAAGTAAAAATGGTAGTTGTAAAATTACGATAGTTTGTCAATTTTGTCCTTATAAGTTAGGAGATGTAATTCACTATTTAAATCTTTTAAGAAAATGTCAACTTTACTGTTATCAAAGAGAAGTTTCCTTTGATTATTAAAATTCTCTTCAATAACCCAAAGTTTAGAGTTAGGGTTAAAGGTTTACTAGTGAGGTTCATGGTCATTTAAAAGGTCAAAAATTACTATTTGGTTGAAAATAGGGATATTATGAGGAAGATGTTAGTATAACATAATACATTAAAATCCCCGGATGGGGTGCCACGTAGTAATTCAGAGACACGCGGACTGATGCCGGGATGCAATATTAATGCATCAACCGACGACCATCCCCTCCGCCATTAACACACCATGTATTACTGCAGCTGTAACCAAACGACGAGCCTCTTCGCGCGAGGGAATAATACCAGGCACCAGCGCACTCAGCACCAAGCCTTAATGGCTATGGCGGTCGCGGTCGCCCTCTGCCTTATCACCAGAATTGATAGCATCGAGAGGCATTTGGTCATTGCAGTGTTCACTCCACCAGCGCATCAGCAGTTTACTCCACCGGAGCAGAGATTCAAGGTTCCGTTGAAGCTCTGGAGCAGAGAAGTCCGTCCGTTAGAAACCTTGGTCATTCCCAGGGTCTCCACCATGCCCAGGGCACGAGAAAAGCCGCGCAGGGGTGCCGCTTGGTACACGGCCGAGTCTCGATGCCAACGACAGAGGAAGTTTGAACAGGTGTTGGCCATGGCGTCCACTCGACGACGCAGGAAACCACGAACGCCTCCCATGGCATACGTGGAAGAAATTGCCTTAGAGGATGCCATGCAGAGCTACCCTAAGCTCCCGCTGTTTATAGTCCCAGACAACTGGAACCCACCCACTAAATTTGGCATGGAAGACAAGCCTCCGCATGGGGACATTCAGACGGGTTTCAAAGCCAACAGCCCAGAGGAGCACTTCACCACCTGTTTTGTCGAAGAAGAGACCCCTCTCGACGCAACCATGGGGACGACGAACCAGTCTCTCAACCATTCGGAGCAGACAAGCAAAGAAGCAATGGAATCCAGACACCCTGCCTCCGTCGACAGCCACTGGCAGGAGCAGCCACCCTTCACTGATTCGAGGCACCTCGCTCTCATCTTCGAGCTAAGAAGTCTGATGGACGACCAGGTTTTTCGCCTTGCCAGAATTGACCAGCGGCTTGATATGCTTTTCGCGGCTCACTCCAAAAATCTACCACAGCGGCAATGCCCAACGTGTGCGCAAACTTACGTGCTTCTAGCAGGTTGGCGACAGCATGGGAACGAGGAGAAGCGCACGGGCAAAAAGGTTCAATGATGTTCTTGGTTAGGAGTCCCTTTTCTGTTCTGCATGAAGCTTTAGCTCAGTTAGTTTTTAGTTTTCTTACAACTAGCTTATGGCATACAGTTTGAACCTCATAAGTGACAGTCCTGGTTTCCTTCGGGCAGGACGGAACCATGTCTATTTTGTTAAAAGAGAAACACTAGGCATAGGATGCCCAGTTGTCTCGGTTTCCTGCTTAGGCGAGACAACTGGCATCACAAACAGTTATTGTACCTTGTTTATGATAATATAACAGGATCCATCTTTTTTACTTTAAAAAAAAACAAAAACATAATACATTAAAATAACAATATTTTAATATATTAAAAAAATATATTGAGTTGAATATGTTAATATTTATTAATATATTAAAATATATTTTATAATATTAATATATTTTAATACTTATAAAACCAATATAAATCCACCCGGATCTATTAAGTGTCAAGAGGGATTAAAGGTGCAAATCTCAAATCTTAAATGCAATTTAATAAATATCATAAATAAATCTCAATACTTAAATGCAATTTAATAAATATCATAATTTCATAATGAACTTATGAAATATTTAAACATTAAAATATTAAAGTATAAGCAGTAGTTTAACTCTTCTAGGTTTTAGTCATTTTGGGTGGATATTTTCTGTTGCTGTTGTTTAAATGTGCTAAGTTTTTTCCTTTTTTTGGACATATTTGTCAGAAATACAACAAGATATTGTTGGATCTGCAGATTTGCTGGTGGATTTTTTCAACAGGCTTATCCATTTTTGCATTTATAAATGCAATTTAAAGAACAGAAAGTTGTGATTTCCAGTGGATTTATGTTCCCTCATTCCAGAGATAGAATAGCTAGACAAAGTCTTTTCTGTTTAATTTTGGGATTTTCAGCAGGCTAAATCTATTTCTACACTCAGAAATACGATTTAAATAACAGAAAATTGTAATTTCATGCAGATTTATACCCTAAAATTCAAACAAAAATAAACAAAACATAACCATACAAAATGATGATATTATTAATAAATTTCAATTCTTACCTTTTATGGAATAAAATTTACAAATTAAGATTAAAAATTCATCCAACACTTTGTTGAAACTGTGACACATTTAACTGACATGGGAAGTCTCAAAACCGTAAAAAATTTAACGGACTGTTCAGTTTTTGAAATTCCTACTACCCTTCATCCAGATTTAAGATGAATCTGGCATTGAGATTTGTACTTTAAAGGCTTTCATAAATATAGACCTCTGCCCTTCACAGATCAGATAGATTTACTAACTGTAGCTTTTTTTCAAGAAAATTTTTTCTCAAATTTATATAAGGTATAAATTCGTTTACAAAGACAACAACAAGCTAAGTAAGCATGTTCAGTGCTAGTCAAGAAAGGACCAATGCATACAACAAATACCACAGAGCTTTAAAGGGAATAGAATATAAAGACCACTATAACTAGAGGAAGCTTGGAAGAAGAAACAAGTAAAGCTTACGATGCTGTCAACAAACTGCTTGAAATGACCATTATATTTCGAAGATATTAAAAAAGGTGATAGGGCTCTCTTTTCCTTTGTTGCAGTGATAGACCGAGAGCCTCCCAACCACTTCATTTAGAGCCCTCTTTGAGAGTGCATCCGCCTCTGTATTATGGGATCTGGGAATATGATGGAAGTTTATATCGGTGAAGATTTTGGACAGCTCCAGCGTTTTTTGCTTCCAGCCTTCAATATGGACTGAATGGAGATTGCAATTATGATTGATCCAGTCGATTATAACTCTCGAGTCTCCAAGAACATGTAAGTGGTTTAAAAACCAAAAAGAAGCAAGGGTGAGAGAAGCCCATAAGCCCAAGAATTCGGCTTTGGTGTTTGTACCCACACCACAATTTATGAACCACTTTGTGGTCCGCGACGGATGGGATTTGAAGATGCCTCCAGCCCCACAACATAATCCGTTTGATTGTGCAGCGCCGTCAAAACAAGCTAAAGTGTAGCCTTCAGCCATCTTAAACTCACATGCTTTGATTGGGAGGGCCTTAAACTGTAGCTTAGTTCTGCTTGTTTACACAACTAACAGGCAAAGTGAAATGGTAGGGTTTTTAGTTCTGTGCCAACGGCATCCTAGTTCAACTAATGTACAACAATAACAGGCCGTGTAAAATGCTCTTTAGCTTCAGCGACCTGGCCAGGATTTGTTTTGCACGAGTGCTGACACTGAGTGAGTGGATAGACTGATATATATTAGAGTTTTATTACAGGAAACAGACAATCTTGATCAACTGAATCCGCATTAATATTTTTCTGTTCGAGGAACACGCAATTCAAAGCATTTTCTTCAATATAGTAAGTCTGTAGATAAAGATCTCTGTGGAGCTTTCTATGAATTATTTATTAACTCGCCGGAGTGCTCAGGTCTGGCTGTTAAGTTTGACCGACTATGACATTGACATAAAGGGAAGAAGAAAACATATAAGTTATAAGTTATCACGGGATGAAAGTTGCGTACTCTGCCACCAGACTGCTATGGTATCTTCCGCAAGTTTTTTTCCATATTATTTTATGATTTTACTTTTTAAAGTTGTAGTTTAAATGTTTTAAGTTTTGTTTTTTTTGCGATATTTTTTAAGGATATTTGTTTGAAATCCAGTAAAAAATTGTTAAATTTGAGTGATTATTTCTGTATAATCGAAATAATTTTTCAGCATGTTAAACCCATTTATACATAAAAAAATAGATTTTAAAAAACAAAAAATAATAATTTCGTGCAAATTTATATAGCCAAATTTCTAAAAAAAACCAAAACCTAAAACAATTATACAACGCTTTTTAAAATGCATTTTCTACTCAATTCAAAGTCAAACTTGTCACAAGCTTTTCGATTCCAAATTCTGTCACCAAGCAGACACGTTTGTGTAAAATCGTTTTCACTTGCCAAATAATTGAAAAAGAAAATAACTGCAAAAAAAACACGCTGGTTTTTCAATGTTGGAGAAAGCATTTCCACACTTGTTTTTTCAGTGGTGTCAGCTGCCCAGTTTTTAACAAAGTAAACAAAGCCTTAATGGTGTAGTGTTAAATGCTTAACTTGCCGTGCACGTTTTTAAGAATTATTTCAATTTTGAATTTATTTTGTAATATTTTGTAAGGGACATTAAAAAAATAGTAGTGAAGATTTTTCCTAATAAAAGAATTAATTTTTATTTATATTGATATAATTAAGGATAATTTTTTTTCCATATCAAATTATCATAGGTTAAATGTTTTAGGAAATGAAAGTTTTTCTACTATTTGTTGGAAATTTGGCATAAAATTGTTAGATCTTCAGATTTGAGTGATTATTTCTGTATAATCCTAATACCACAGGGGTTTTTTTTCAGTATGCTGAATCTATTTTGCATTCAAAACTGGATTTTAAACAACAACAAAAAAAATGATTTCCTACATATTTATGTTTCCTAATTCCAAAAAAAAGCCATTTCCTAAAATAGTTAGACAACACCTATAAAATTACACTTTAATTACACACATTATATATAAAAAATAAATGGATTAGATTCTATAATTTTTATATTTCAACTACATTATTAAAAAAATAAATAAATACTTTAACTATAATAATGTTTGTATTATATATATTTTTAATACTAGCATAGATTTTAATTACACATTATATATAAAAAAATAAATGGATTAGATTCTATAATTTTTATATTTCAACTACATTATTAAAAAAAAAAAAATACTTTAATTATAAATTTTAATATTTGTATTATATATATTTAATACTAGTATAGATTTATCAAGTAGAGAGATTAAATTTCTAAAAGTGTATTTTTTTTATTCTTTTAATTTCATGTCGCATATTAATTTTATTAAATGATTAAAAAAATTACACTTTAAGAAATTTGATCCCTTTCTGTACTTAATAGATCTATTGAAAATTGATCTATGCTAATATTAAAAATATATATAATACAAATATTAACAATATAGTTCAAGTATTTATTTATTTTTTAATAATATAGTTGAAATGTAGTTTTAGATGGATATTTTCTAATTTTTTTTTAGATGTGGTCAAGAACATATGTATGTATGTATATCTTTATTTATCTTTTTATTTAATTTTTGTTGTTGTTTTCAACACCTAGTCATATATTTTTATTTATGAAAATAAATTTTCATTATGATATGTGGAATTTATTTCTTTATTGTGAATCTTGCTAAGATATGTTAATTTAGGTTGATATGATTGGTTTTAGTATAAATATTTAATTTATATTTAATTTAATAGTTAATATGATAAGGCATTAATAACACTACTTGCAATGTAATTTGCCTCTCAAGATAAAAGACAATGTGTATATTTCTTTTAATGTCTAAAATTTTTTAAGTTGATAATTTGAGGAAGATGACGAAGACCAATACTAATGTCTTTAACCTTAAAAACACTAATTAATTATTTTATTATGTTGTTTATAATAGTAAATGACTTACAAATAAGATTATTCACTTCAATTTTATTTTGATTTTTATGATTTAATATATTGTAAATATTAAGTTGATAATTTGAGGAAGATGACGAAGACCAATACTAATGTCTTTAACCTTAAAAACACTAATTAATTATTTTATTATGTTGTTTATAATAGTAAATGACTTACAAATAAGATTATTCACTTCAATTTTATTTTGATTTTTATGATTTAATATATTGTAAATATTAGTAGTTTTACAAATGTTTTGAAAACTATCTAATCTTTGTGTACTTTATAAATCTTTTACTTTGTTAGAACTGTAAATTTTACAATTTTTTTCTTCATAATGTATTAAGTTTTTCACCTCTAATAATTTTATTACCTTCTATAACCTTCATGAATGTGGGTTGCCATAAGAGGAAGCCAACTTAGTTCAGCCATAGCTCAGAGATTATATAATCCCACAGAGTCAAATAGGAAAAGTGTTGATCTTCAATAAAGATATAAGCTTGATAAAAAAGTACCAACATCAAGACACCACAAAAATTAAAACTAGAGTGATAAGTCTTCATGAGAATGAACAAGAGGCAACAATAGCAACTATTCAAAGTGTGAAACCTATTCTTTTGGAGGAGAGGTCATGCGTCTAGGGTGCAGGGGAATTGGCATGTTCAAGTGAGTCACCTCTTGAGAAGAAAAGACTAAATACGCTTGCTGGTATGCTGAGCTGGCACTAGAGGCTAATAACATATATATATTTTTTAATCGAGTTACTTGATTCCGAAATTTAAGTCCGCCAATTCACTACATACCTCAAAAATAAGCTTCAGGTGGTCATCGTCCAAACGATGGGTGCACACTGAATCATCATGGCCACTATCCTCCGGTGGAGACTGCATATGCATGGTGGGCGGACTACCTATCTTCATGCCATTGGGATCACCATTGATGGATCTCAGGACTCTGTTGATCAGTAATAGAGCATAGTTTATCTGAGTATCGTCATCAATGGGCCCTACACCCTCTTCAAACCATTCAACTCTGCATCCCCATATCCTAGCAACTTTATGCAATGTCAAATCCCCACTCTCTTCTTCGCTTTGAAGTGCTTGTGCATCCATCACCACCCCTAGATCACTAATGAACTATGCCATGTCGCCGGGATGCATGCCATACCGGCCATGGGAGCCACGACCCCTTCTAGAGCGCCCCCTTACTATGAAATACGACATTGAGATGTTGAGAATAAAGTAGCAATAATTCCCAGAGGATGTCAATGTTATTAACTTGAACCTGTAGCTGCTTGTGGGATTGAAAACCCAGGAGCGCATTAATAATGCTTCCATCTTGCTACAATGAGGTCATCTACAGAGTAATTTCCATTATAGCTGAAGTGGGATAGAAGTTAATTCTTGTCGCTTAAAAAATACCCTCTACCAATGTAACCTCCCCATTACCAATCAAACTGCTCTTTACCACTTTGTAATGTACCACATTACCAAACTACTTTGATACCAAATTGTAACATTACCCAACTTATTACTGAACAATGCTACTCCAAAATCTAGTGCGTAGATCCTACTCTATAACATTAGTCTACGCAGATTTTCTTGAAGTAACACACTCAAACCCAAGATGAGTCGTGCCACACAAGTTATAACAACAGAAGTAACAAAAAACAACTGCATGCACAACCATTCTGGCGTCAGATGACAATTCTATTTCCTTGTGCACATCGACAAATCTAGCCTCTTATGCACACAAAATATTTCTCTGTGCGCACGACCAATCTAACTTCTCCACGAAGACTCATGACCATTATCATAAGGTTAACTTAATAGGAAAGCTAACAACAACTGTCATAATCAAGCACAACTACAAATACTGACTATCAACACCACACTTACATGTGCAAGCAACATTATACAAAATAACACCAATTGCTTATATGCAACAACATACAAAAATTAAACCCATATTAAACATAGATATTTAAACACACAGTAAATGTGACAAGCACACAAAGACACTTATTTTTTAGGAAAAGACACCAACTGCGTGCAAAACTTAGACGTTCCTCCCAACCATAGACTTTGTTGTTCATTTACTTTCAACAACAGGTCACCCCCGAGCTAGGGATTAACTCCACTAGGGAAAAAGGGTTCCTAATGCTAGGATAAGGTATGATAATCAACAAAATTGCTTAGTCCAAGGTACCACTGCTATAACTAACCCATAGTCTCTCATTCCCCATGTGCTTGTTACACCCAAGGAAGCATGCCCCTTCTCTGCTCACCAGTCCCTCGACTTCCCCACTTCCCTTCCAAGGTTCTAGCAATAGACTAGACAAGAAGTCTTAGAGCCCTACAACTAATTCCCAACGCACCAGGGAACAATTCCCAACAAAACTCTCACCTAGAGAGGATGCTCACGTGCATGAAAACACGCCTCTTCGACAAGAAATATCTCACCTAGAGAGATTACTCACGGGCCTGAAAACCTACCTCTTCAACAACAAAACTCTAGTTACAATACAAAAAAACCCCTCACAAGATTTTCTCTGCAGATAAGGTAATAGTCGTCCTTTCTCAGGTGGTCTGACCCCTTCTACACATGAAAAAATGAATGATTGATTTCCCCACAATTAGTTCCATCCCCCAGAATACACTTAATCCAACAATATATATTGCATGCCTTAAAATGGACACTTGTCACCTTCAGAAGTAGCTTTATTCGCTTGGTGACTCATTCCCATCCCCAAGAACTTAGGATAAATAAATATCCAACATTACACTTTTCTGGAAATATTAATAAAATATTCCCTAGGACTTAAGTCCCCCCCCCCTTTCCCTTTTCTGATGGATTTATCCTCTCATATCTTTTCATCTGATCTATCTGCGCATAGCGATGTAATATATTAATAACTTGAGTGTGATTACACTTACATGTATAGGTGCATTGATCTATTTGCATCTCGACTCACCAGCCTCATAACCACATAGGCTCCCCGACCACATCCATATATATAACTTATTCTAATGCGCAGTTCCAGACAATCCCCACACACTTTCTCACGTGTGCACAACACTGTGAATGTGTGCACCATTCCTTTGATAACAAACCTCGCGCACTACTCAAGTGCGCGCAAAAACCAAAACTTGGTGCCAACGACTCACCATCTTGTATGTACATTTCTATTTACAGTCGGTACCAATGACTCACCAACCTATTTGTACAATTACAAATGGTTTCAGATTAGGAACATTACAATCCCCTCCCCCTTATTTATGCACTGTCCTCAGTGCACTATATACACATGTACATCCAAAAACTTCAAAAATCTTCAAAAAGATGTGGATACTTTGCTTGCATAGCATCCTTGCACTCCCAAGTTGCATCCTTAGGACCGTACTAGGTCCACTGGACCTTTACTATATCCATGAATCGATTCTAGAGCTGTTTGATTTTTTGATCCAATATGAAAACCGGTCGCACTCGAAAATCGTCTTCTGGCTCCACTTGAATCACATTCCAATCAATAATATGATTAACATCATGTACGTATTTTTTAAGAAATGACACATGGAAAACATTATGAATACACAAGGATGCAGACAATGCAAACATATATACGATAGGACCAATCCTCTCTAGGATTTCAAATAGCCCACAATAGTGTGCCGCCAAATTAGAACAATTTCCCAACTTCAGGGAACTGCCTTTGGATTTTACTTTCAAGAACACATAGTCACCCACATTAAAATTTGTGGTTTCTTCCTTTATCTACACAACTTTTCTGCCTATCCTGGGAAACCTTTAAATTCTTCCTTATCTTTACCATCTTCTCTTCCATTTCCCTAAGAAGATCTGGCCCAACTACTGCGTGGTCTTTCGGGTTGTCCCAAATCACTGGCGTGTTGCACTTTCTACCATAAAGTTCCTTAAATGGTCTCATATTTAGAGATGCTTGATACCCATTGTTCTAATCAAACTCTACCAAGTGAAGGTAGTCTTCCCATTTTGATGTTTTATCCATCACATACATCTTGAGCATATCTTCAATCACCCGATTTACCCTCTCTATTTGTTCATCTGTCTTAGGGTGATATGTTGTGCTAAAGTTCAGATTTGTCCCAAATTCTTTGAATAGCCATTTCCAAAGGTTTGATGTGAACTGGATTTTTTTTCAAACACAATTGTCTTAGGTACACCATGCAACTTAGAAATTTCTCGCATGTATATTTCAACAATATTAGTTTCCTTGTGTGTTGACTTCACTGGAATAAAATGGGCAACTTTAGTAAGCTTGTCCACCACTACCATAATAGAATCATGCTGCTTAGCAGTCCTAGGTAGCTTAGTAATGAAATCTATGGTTACAAATTCCCACTTCCATTCAGGAATGGGAAAAGGCTGTAGCAAACCAGCTGGATGTCTATGCTCAACCTTGACCTTTTGAAATTCAAGGCATCTAGCAATAAAATCAACATCCTCCTTTTTCATACTTGGCCAAAAGTATTTATTTTTGACTGCAACAATTATCTTTTGGTAGCCTGGGTGTCCTACATAAGGAACCTTATGCATCTCTGACAATAACAAACTTTTCAACTCCTGATCATTTGGCACACAGACTCTGCACCTATACATGAGGATTCCATCCTATTTTAGCTCATAACCTTTTAATTTATACTGTGAAATACCTTGCTATAAAGTTGCCTTTATTTCCACATAATGCTGATCTAATTTGACAAATTTTAAAATTTTGTCACACAAATCTGATTTGTACATGCTAATGGCTATATCATGCATCTCATGCACCCTCCTGCTGAGTGCATTAGCCACCTTGTTCTCATTTCCTATGATATGCTTTATGTCAAAGTCATACTCATTGATGAATTCTAACCACCTACTTTTTCTGACATTTAAACTTGGTTGTCCAAACAGATACTATATACCACCATGGTCATTTCTCAGTTCAAATCTTTTACCCATGAGATAGTGCCGACATATCTTTAAGGCATGCACTATGGCTGCCAATTCTAAGTCATGAGTAGCGTACAACCTTTCGTGATCTTTTAACTTTCTATATTTGTAGCTAACCACACATTTCCCATTCTGATTGAGGACTCCACAAATCCCTTCCTTGAATGCATCCATGCACACATCAACGTCTTCATCTAAATCAACAATTCTCAAAATTGATGCACTTGTCATTAAACTCTTCAAGTGCTGAAAAATTCTTACATAATCCAAAGTCCATTCAAATCACACACCTTCTTTTGCAAAGATGTGATTGGGTGCATGTTATGAGGAAAATCTCTCTATGGAATGGGGTAAACCACAACATATGGAATGACACGCATAAATAAACTCTAATCCAAAATATGATATATAAATGAAATACTAACAAGACAAGGCCAATAGCCTACCTCGTCTAGACGTTCTATGAAGACCACTTTTGGGCATGCAACTCAAAGCTCTATACCTGCAACTTGTCCTCAACAACCAAGATACACATGCATATAGTGATAATATATAATAGCATATAGATTAGCATAATCCATTAACATACATGACAAATACACCCATGGAATAATAATTCAAATATTTGCAAGATATCAATTGGATGAGAAAATAGTATTTCTATTAAAATAATCAACATAAGTATGTATGTAAAAAACTTTTGTAACGACACATTTTGGAACTGAGAAACTAAGTCCTTCCAACTGAGCCTCCACCACTTCAATCCTCCACCAAAGGCAAGCTCATATAAAGGAGTCAATGAGGTTCTCCATCATAAAGAAGGAAGGGCTTGGGGGCTGAACAAGGAGTTCAAACTTTCAAGGACAAAGGGATGCAGACTCAATATGAAGTGAAATTTCTCTAGAGTGTCTTTTCTCTCAAAGTGAATTGTTCAATCTCCTTCAAGGCTTCAACATGGCTCAATTTATATCCTTCAAATGGAATCGAAGGACCGAGTCAAAGAGTTTCCAGTATATTGAAGGTCGAGGATCACGGATCTCATGAAATGGCATGGAAACCCGACATAATTTTTAATTTTGAGCACCAAACCTGATGTACGCAGTCTGTAGTGGAGCAACCTATGTATACGCTTGTTGTCTAACTGATAGGGTGTGTATATGTGGAAAAATGTTATTTTTTGGCTCTTGAAGGTACAAAATGGGACTTCAAGTTTGCATAGGGAAATGGAAAGGCCATCCAAGCAAGTTGCATGGGGTGAGGCAAAATTTGTTGTAACAGATACCCCCTAATGTGAGGTCAGAGGAGTATTTGCGATGGCCAAAATACATTATAATTCTCAGAAGTGGAGTAATGGAGACTCATCTAGAAGTTCTAGTTACTCATGAGAATATTACAATTCATAATGACTTTGTACACATCGCTGCCAATCTGAATTACACTTCAGATCCATGTGGAAATATATCAAATAGTTGTTCATGGCCATGAATAGGAAATAAAAAGCAGACATATGCCATAGGATGTCATAGTCACGACCAAGGCACAATGGAATCCAGTATCAAAATCAATCTGAATATATTTGTATACAATGGAGTACAATTTGATCTCCCATGATCACTGAAGTCATATAGGTATTGGTCCAATGAAAGACAACAACTTATTATGAATACTGCTACTATAAGCTGGAGGTCTTCTACACTATCCACCAAAGGTGCAAGTCTACATCATGTGAATAGATGAGTTGAGATCGAACAAAATGAGACTTCATTTGATTACTGGTCATTAAGGTATACCATTAACAAACGAGAGACAACCTACCGATAATGAAAGTAGGTATCATGGCACCAAGTACATTATTACAAGTGTGAATAAGGGTGTTGAGGTCGAACACTTGAAGAATCCATCGATCAAGAGACATTGATGTATTCCCAACCATCGATGGTGGGAGAACCTGCCACTGATGACTGCAAGCCTCTAGGTACTCATAATACTCTAGGTCTCATTTCTAGAATAGATGAGCTGAAGTCAATGGAAAGAGACTCGCTGAAACAAGATCATTAGGGAATCTCTCATCAATCAACATGAGGTACAAAGAAATAGCTTAATTATTAGAAGGAGCTCAGATGAATAGGATGTTCACAAACCAACGACCTTGTGCGTCTCTCGTATGCACCATATGCAAGTAGTGCACGAAAGAGACCCTATGAATAACAACCAATAAGGAAGATTGCCGACAAAGGAAAGGAAACCACCAATAAGGATAATTGAATCCAAGACACTACATGAATCCCAATGTGTGAATAGATTTCTTGCCATCGAATACAAGGGAAACCCCCCAGCTAATGACCAATGAGGAGATGTCAACTGTTGGGTTCAAGGTTACCTACCCATCATGAAAGTAGGACCAGGGTGCATGGTAGGACTACAAATTCATGTGACTTTGAGGTACATTGAGGGTATGGCCGACATGCAAAGTCAAGAGTTCTGAGAAATGGCCGACACATGCTTATAGATTTCCTTTGAACAAGAGCTCAAATTCCTAAGGTCATGCTCTTGAGTTTAAAGGCGACACGACTGCTGATGATATGAGATAATATCATTTACCCACCAGTCTTTTTTTGTTTTTTCATAAGCAAAGAAATGCCATGATACAGGAGAGGAAACGAGTGTCGCGAGTAAAAAACTATTTCCAGGCAGTGGAACATACCTATGCTCAATGCAAGGAAGTGCATGCGGGTCATAGGGTACATGGTGTCAAGCTGCAAAGGATATATAAAATGATCTACTTAGCTAGTGATGCAATTTGCTGAGGTAAGAGGCTTATAACGAGAAAGAGAGAAACAACAATAAGCTCAATATTGCAAGAAAGATAATTGGATGCGATTACAACTTAACTCCACAAAATTTCCTTTTCAATAGTTTTAGTCCCCTAGGCTCGAAAAATTGTAAAATAATACCCACGAGAACTTTTCTAGTCAATGGTGACTAGAGTATTCATTTTTCTTAAGTAGTCTAATTGGTCTGAAAAAAGGGATAAAATTACACCAAATAGACGTTCTTTCAAATCCATTTAACAAGTGTGAAAGACACAAGTTCACTCGACAATCTTTTCATTTTTTAGAGAGTCGAAAAAGAGCTTAACCAAGACTCGGGGGAGTCCCATAGGTAACAGTCATAATGCTTGTGAGTAAGAATATGTGGTTCGAATGACTATAAGTAACTCCTGGTCCTACGAAATAACTTTTGCATGGGCACCAAATATCACAAAGGTTCTAACTAGGGAACCCATGTTTGGTAAGCCTCTACCACTTAATAATGACACTTCTAGTAGTAGTAAGAAGGTTCCATGTCACTAATAAATGGGTTCGTACCTAGGGTGTATGGATCATGGTCATGGGATGATGCAAGGGTGCAAGATGAAGTGAAAAACTATCATGTATGCCAGTGAAAGAATATACCAGCCAAAGGCGTGAACAAGTAGTATGATGATGGCAACCGCAAAAAATCCTGGACAAAACCACCAAAAACCAAATCTTTCCACTTCACTATTAGTCCATAAGGTAAACAATTAGCACAAACTATAGGAAGTGGGTAAAAAATTTCTACTAATAGTAAAAATATACCATTTTACCATACCATTTGATTTTTTTCACCCACATAGTGCATTTTAGGCCAATTTTCCCACGATATTCAAGTGTCGGTTGCCGGAGATACGATCAACAAAATCAACAACCGTCTGGACCAAGTAAGTTCCCATCCCCTCTACTTCAATTCCAATGGTTTAAATTTCAATTTTAGGCCCCATTTTTTGAGTATTAGAGGGTGTAATATGGAAATTAGGGCATATGCAGGTGACAGTTCATCGATTTGCGTATACAATCCCATATATGCAGAAAAAGTGAAGTCTTCCCACATATATGCAACCCTATATGTGACTGTTACCAAGTTAGCTCGCATACAAGTCCGTGAACACATTTTTGAAAGGTTTTAACTCAAAAAAATGGATTCTCCTTTGCAGGATGGTGATTGAATGGAGGGAGAGAGAGCATGAAGAGATAGATGCAATAGTGGGAAGGGATGCAAGGGCCCAACGAGATTTAAAAATATGTGGCCTTTATAAATTTTGGGCTCTCAAGGCAATGAGGGCTCAAGTGAGGTTATTCCAGTTGCTAGTAAACTATTGGGATCCAGAGACAAAGTCCTTCAACCTCGATGGGAAACCATTGAGGATTGAAGTGGACGATATATACTTCATCACATGATTGTCTTTTCGAGGCAAGGTAGTGAATCTCAAGGCCTAGGGGTTGGGGGTGGTATGACTATGGAGGAGTACATTGCCACCCACTGTGTTGCAGGCACACATAAACTAGGGAGCCAACTCCCGTAAGGGTGATCAAGAACTTGAGCATAAATATTCTTCGTGCTTGTACTTACATGGATTTCGGGGTCGAACTCATTCCACCATGCATCAAGGCCACTCATGTTCTATGTGGTGGAGTGTTTAATACCCACTTTTTATGATTGGTGTACCTCATTGCTAGCTAACATGAAGATCCAATTAACGTATTGCAAACAAGGGAAAATGAGAAATTTCAGATTTGCATCCATTCTTTGAGAGGGTTCCAGGATTGAGCCCTAGAGTAGAGATTACTCCACATGGACAACATGATCCAACCATGTCACGGTGGACCGACGTGGTGGTGGTAGGGTGCCAACCCCCTATAATGATGAGTTATTTTTCTAGTGGCGCCGACATGTCATAGCCATTGAAGACTATCCTTACAGCGGGATCGACTATAGAGGGGATCCAAACATGCCTTTTCCACCAGGTTCCGCCTACGGTGATAATGGTAGGAAATGTTTTTATTTATTTCATTTTTTTGTGTTTTTCAATAAAAACAAAAAAACCAAAAATATTTTTGCATGGTATCAAGTATTAACAATTGCTTTGTTACGCAGATGTAGGTCTGTAATGGCCAGAGGGATTTCCATGAAATCGACAGAGGGGCCGAGGAGATGAGCACACAAGAGAGGATGTAGAGAGAGTGTTGGAGAATGTGCAGGGGAACCTGTCTCGATTGACGCACAGGTGTACCCCGTGTGTGGGTGCGACTCTTCCAACGTCTCGCGAATTTCGTAGTGTAATATCATGATATGTATTCGATGCCACATGAGTATATGCCATGGTCATATTATATACCGACCATATATGTATTTTGAGGGTGTGAGCCCCATTTTGTACTATGACACCATATTTGTTTTTGAACTCGAAAGGATGAAATATAATTTTTTTGGTCTTCGGCTTTACTTATATATGTTACAATGTGTACATGCATGAATGTGTTTTCTTTGCTTAGTTATGTGACAAATGCCAATCTAAAATATAATTAGCATATACATCGGATACATGATTAGAACTTCTAGGTATGTGATTATAAGTAAGAAAATCAAAGTATTGTTCCAAAAGTAGTACCCGTAGAAATTGTCGAAGTAGGGTAGGGTCTCACACACGGTAACTACCGTTTAACTGACATATGACTATCTGGGAGTCTAGGAGAACCTCTAAAGACTGAACACCATATGAAATGACATTGCGTAATATTCTATAAAGATGCTATACTCAACCACATTATTCGTTGATGGCTCCAGACGAACGCCACCTGAAGAAACCAGTTGGCCCTCGATTGAGTAAATGAACCAAGCAGCGGAAGACATGTTCTGCGTATGATGACTGGAATTGTCTGTGGATCTAAGTAAACTGAAGACTCCATTGACATCTTCCAACCAAGGGAATAAATTGATAAGCAAGCCGATGACACAAAGGAAAATATGTATATACACTAAGATACACTAGTATACAAAAGGTCACGCCCAAGCTTTGAGGGATTAAGCGTAAAACCTTTTATGGTAGAGTCCATTTCTGGGCTCATCCAACATATTCCCTTCATAATATTCCAATTCATAGCCTCCTTTCTCTATGACATGTTGCACGATATAAGGACCATGCCACATGGGGTTGAACTTGCCTGCCCCTAATGGTTCTTTGGCTTGGTCATATAGGAGAACAAAGTCACACTCAACCTACTACCAAGGATAGACAGACCTATCATATTGAACCTTAACATGTTTTTTATTCTCTTCGATAGCCGTAGAGGCATCTCGATGCTGCTCATCGAGGCGCTCTAGGTGTACAAGGTGTTTTTCAAGATCGGATGTGTCAAGTAGAAGCTCAATATCCAACTTGAGGGAAGGAATTTCAAATTCAATCGGAAGAATCGACTCCATGCCATGTACTAACTGAAACGAAGAGAAACTAATGGAAGTCTTTACCAAGGTTTGATATGCCCAAAGTGCAGGGTAAAGCATCATATGCCAGTCAAATTTACTTTGGCTGATAGTTTTTTACAAGATGGTCTTGAGAGATTTATTCACCACCTCTACTTGTCCATTTTCCTGGGGATAGTAAGGGGAAGAATGCTCGTGCTTAAACCCTAGTTTTGATGATAACTCTTTCATCATTTCATTATGAAAGTGATTGCCATTATCAGTGAAAATCTCTCTTGGGATTCCAAACCAGGCTATAATTTGGTTGAATACGAAGAATGTTGCATTCTTACCATCAGATTTAATGGTAGGGATGGCCTCTGCTCATTTAGTGAAGTAATCCATGGCCACAATGATATGATGATGCTCCCCAGTCGAAGATGGGTTACAGTCCATAAAATATACCCCCCACTTGGTGAAGGGACCAACGGTGATGACTGGGTGAAGAGGGGCTAGATGCAAGCTCATTTTCTGAGTGAACACCTAGCAAGGGTGACACTTCTTGACCGCTTCAACATAATCTTTAAAAATTTACGGCCAAATATAATCGGCTCTCAATATTTTTTGGGCTGTCGCAAGCGAGGATAAATGACCACCACAAGCCCCACTATGATAGTCATTGAGAATAGACTCAGTTTCCTCGTGAGTCAAGCAACCATGTAAAATATTATCTACTCCTCGATGATGCAAAGTTTCACCGATGATAAGGTAGTTTTTAGCCTGATGACGTATACGTCGTCGATTGTCTCTCGACATATGATGAGATATATTGAAGGTTTGAAGATAAATTAGAATGTCTCCATATGTTCGAAGACGAGATAAGGAATATATGTTCATCCATGAATGAATCATCATGAAAAATGTCCTCATCTAGTCGAGGGAAGTCCGATATCAACTCAACAAAAACTAGCGATTTCTTAGACTTTGCCGAAGCGAAATCGAGATCAAACTCTTGTAAAATAAAAATCCACTTATTGTATTTCCCCCTTATGATATGCCCGATGAGGAAATATTTAAATGGATTGATATCCACAACTATGGTATTTTTACAAAGTAATATATAATGTCGTAATATTTGAACCACATGTATGGCGGCCAAGGCTAGTTTCTCTACATGAGAGTATTTAAGTTCAGGATCGACTAGGTTTCGATTGAGATAGTAGACAATGTGCTCATGGAGCTCATCTTCCTCTTGAATGAGAACCATACCAACCGTCACTTCAGACGTGACAATATAAAGAAAATAGTCTCTACTGTAGTCTGGAGGCTTCAACATAGGTGTCGATACCAAATATTTCTTAAGAGAATCAAAAGATTCTTGGTCTCACTCATCCCATATAAAAAAAGTATCCTTCTTCAAAATATGCATAAAACCCTTAGTTAAATTGGCATAGTTCACTATGAACCGATGCAGGAAATTAGCCTTCCCTTGTAAACCTTGAAGTTGTCAAATGTTGCGCGGGGGAGGAAATCAAAGTATTTCCTCAACCTTCAAATGATCTACCATGATCCCATGCTCAGACACTAAGAATCCTAAAAGACAACCAAACCTAATGCAAAATATGCACTTGTGAGGTTCAACCAAATGTGATAGTAATGACATCTATCAAATACTAATCGAAGGTGAGAAGAGTGATCTACTCTCTTGCGAGAGTGAGCAACAAGATCATCTAGGTAAGCTTAAAAAATATGCTTGAGATCATGAAAAGAAAAGTTCATGGCACGTTGGAAGGTTGCTCCGGCATTTTTAAGGCCGAAAGGCATTTTCCAGTATGAAAAAGCACCCCAAGAAAAAATAAACGTCATCTTATGTTGATCCTCGGGTTTGATTTGAATTTGATTGTACCATGAAAATCCGTCCATAAAAGAAAATACTTCACTTCCCGCACACTTGTCAAGAATCTGGTCAATGAAAGGAGTCATGAAGTTATCTTTAGCACAAGCCTTGTTTAGGTTCGAAAATCCATACATACGTGGATGGTTCCTTGTTTTTTATTCACGAGAATGGGGTTGGACTCCCATTCAGTCAAGGGAACTAGGTAGATGAAACCATCATTAAGTAGCATCTCTTCCTCTGCCTTAATAGTAGGGGCCTTCCTAGGATTAACAACTCTAATACCTTGTCGAACAGGTCTAGCATTTAGATAGGTCTTAATCTCATGTTCGACAATGCTAGGGTAGATCCCTAGCATTTCTTCATATGACCAAGGAAATACATCACAAAATTCTTTGAAGAGATCGGTATAGATCTAAATTTCTTCAGGTGAACAATCCACACCGATATATATGTTCTCAATTTTTCCAAGAATTCGAGAGACGTTGATTGTGAGGGTAGGAGAAATATTCACCATGTTTCCTTCAACATAAATACCATGCGTATCTAATGGAACCACAACGTGACCGATTATCTCACTCAAGGTAGATCTAAATTCATCCTGTTCGATCCTAACAATATTTGGGAGGAAATAGGAGTGATGATGCATATCGTCCCAAGGCCTATCATGACCATACATGGCCTCTAAGATGGCTTCATCCGAAGGTAAAGTATTGTCGAGGAAATCATACAAAAAAGATGATTGGATGGCCCATACAGGCTCTATAACAGGATCCACCTCATCCCTCCAAGAGGAGGAAGGATTCGAGTCAGCAATAGCATCAAGAATAGACTGATACACAACTTCTGCCGTTGACAGTGGAATTTCCATCCCAATGTATGACTGACCTTCGTATGACATAGTCAGAGAAGGTAGGGTCCAAGGGTCATTGAAATACGAAGTAAAAAAAGGAGCAATCCTCATCGACGATGAAGAATCAATGGAAATGGAATGAATGTGGTGAATTGGTGACATGAAATCAAAGCTACCCATGATAGAGGAATACATTCCGACACCAACATCCTCAGTTTCCTATAGAGAATTTTTTATCTCAGGGACTGAAGGTCCAACTGATGCATTAGGACTAGCGTGCACAAAGGACAATTGATCAATAATCACTATTTTCCCTTTGTGAGGAAAACATAAAGTGCGGAAAATGAATGACATGACTGCTGTCATAGCATAAGTCCAATTACGCCCTAGTAGTAAATTATAGTCAAGGGGTGTATCAACCACCTCAACATCAACCTCCTCTATATTTCCACCTAATTGGACTGGGAAAGAGGGAAAGAATTCTATGGGGTTGGAACATACGCCCATCAAAAGCGGTCAACATAGTCATAGATTGGGATAGAGTCGGAGAGCCAATGGATTTCCAACAAGTTAGGGACATCATGCACGTCACAACACCTTCATCAATTACAATGCGTTTGATGGTAATTTTCGTGTACTTCACATGGATTTGAAAGGCCACATGGTAAGGTAAGCGAGGCCTAACATCCGTGATGTAAAACTTAATAACCTTCGAACCACATGGGTATAGAGATCCTAAAGCATATAACAAGGAGTTCCTCTATGAAGGAAACATCTAGAGCACCTACAAAGCCAACATTGCACAAGGGGTTTGACCCAGATATTCGACAATTGAATATTTCTGGGCAGCTCTAGCATTAGGAGTGTGGGAAGAGCGCTTTAGTACTCCTTTCGGAATACAAGGTAGAGGTTCCGAATTTTCGATCTGCAAGGGTGTTTCCGGAAGAGGACGAGACTCTGGACCTATAAAAACCTATGAAGAATTGTAATCATGAGATTGAGTGGCTACATACATCTGTGACTTGACCATATTGACACATATATGGCCACCTTCATGTGTCGAGGGGTTTTGAATCCCGCTTGATGCATTTACGGTGCTGGAGATCCCCAAGGCCATGTGCTGATTATGTAGAAACGGATTTTTCAGCACAAAGGGAGACCGTGATAAGAGCCTCGAGGCTTCCTCTATTTTAGGGAATAGGTGGGTAAGGTGATCATATTTACAAAGTTTACAAGGAAACTTCACCTTCCATTTTTATTTCTTTCCCTCACTAACATTATTATTCGATCTATCATTGTTAGTATCGTCCTTGGATTTGTTATTATTTTTCCCACCCTTACGATTATTACCTCATCCTTTCCTTCTATTCCCTCCTGGTTGCTGGTTACCATTTGGGTTAGCCGACGACTGTACATAATACACATCCATTGACTGAGTGGGATTGGAGGACGAAGCCGAAGCTTGTCCTACTATAGGCTGGCTTAGAGATAAATCTTTCAATTGGTTCGTCACCAAATCTGTAGACTTATCATTTGTAGAGCCAATGATGCCATCAACATGAGGCCCAAGTTTTTGTCCAAGGTCATATTTTGACCATGACGCGTCAGGAAGAATTTCATACAACATCCCAGATTGAGCATATATGAGGTCTAATTGTTGGGATTTGAAAATATCTTCTTTCTTAGATGTTACTCCGGATGTAGAAACATACTTCAAAATAGAAGGCAATAAGGACTTAAAGAACCACTCCAACAAAAAATATGGAGGAATGTAGGCTTTGATCAACCTCTTCCGTCTATGCCACTCTTGGATATGATACGAGATATGTGTGGATTTATCTTGGCAGAGGGCCGACAAAATTTCTATGCCAACATCATAACGAACCGACAACTGGAAGTGGTTGAGAAAGACCAAAACCATCTGATTAAAGTTTTCGTATATTCCCCCCGATAGTTCAATGTACCATTTCGCGACGACCTCCATGAGGGTGCATTCAAATAGCCTCAAGTGAATAGAATCATCATTCAAGGAGTTAGACAAGCACCAAATATGAAAAGTAGTGACATGATCACTCGAATCCTCTCCAGTATTGCCTTCGAATTTTGGAATGTTCGAAGGAATATTGGGGAGACGAGGGGCCATAACGGATCATGACGCATAGGGTCATTCATTAATTTTAACAAATCTAAAAGATTAAGCGTGGCCAGAAAAGGGAGCCAGGGTTGCGACGTCTGAGCCCATGCTCCTAGGAAATATTGGGATGGAGGGATGGCAAGACATTCATGTTTTTGGTATATGCTATGGCCCTGTCTAGTAGGATAATATCATCCTCCAAAATGATTCATAAAATTTTGTATGGGCACCATACTTGTGGAAAAGAGATAATGAGGGTTATATACGTTGCCCCCGGCCAAAGGGGCTCCGGTCTAGGGGTTTCCCATAGTGTGAAACTGACTCCCTCCAGATGGAACTCCAGAGGAAAGAGGGGGATTTTCCATAATAAATGTGTTTGTCGGAATTGTCCTGGAGGAAGATGGGATAAAGGACAAAATATAGGAAGTGACTTATCTGATCGGTTGAGCACTCCATCTAGGAGCATTGAGACTACGATTAGGCCCAGAAGAAAGAGGAATCCAACCTATAAATGTAGGATTCATTTGGGGAATATGGCCTCCATTAAACGAGAGAGGAGCATACAAAGAAGCCATGCCCTTAGGTCCAAAACTAGGATTCACATTAGCCGTTGGAATGGAGTATGAGAGTTGCGACGTCATGTTGGGCATACCAAAAGAAAAGGGATTAGAGAACGAAGGTATTGACAGAGAATTGTAACCTAGTGTACCAAAAAGAGGTCCAAAAGGGTTCATTCCTATGGGTTGAATAGATCCCACAGGTTGGGTAGCAGTAGAGGCGGGGATCTCCGACACCCCAACTGTCGAGGCTGAAGGAGTTGAAGGGATCCCACTAATCACATAAGATATAGGAGTTGAGGGACTCCCTATGATGTTTGGGTTTGAATCAATACTCATAACTGGATTATCACAAGTATGGGAGGTGGAGATATATGTACCACGTTTATTAAATTTATGCCTTTTAGAAGGAAACTTTGGTAAAGAATCAAGATACGGTGGTAACTTCAGCAAACGAAGAGACTTGCGAGGAGGCTGGTCTTGCTCCACGATGACTCAAGACTTGAGATATAAAACCAAATCCTAGGGACAACTATTAATCATAGAGCATACCAAAATAAATAAAAAATTCCAATACACACAAACATGATATAGTGGCTGAAAAGGGGCCTCCCTCACTACAGTAGGTATGTATCTCCCAAGAGGGGCCCAAGACTCCCTTCAAAATATTGGAGGTATCAAAATCACTTATAAGGGCCCTCGTAGGCTTAACAACACAGTCAGTCAGATCCCACCGGAGAGGTAATCCTCCATAAAGGCTGTGTGCTATCCGACCCTTATCTGACTTAGGGTACCTAAAGAATAACCCCTGCAAGTAACTTATGTGGCTACCTATGTCAAGCAACTGGAGTCACCACAATATAACCAATGCACAAGCGAATAGTCATAAGTCTGGTCCACTGTATGATCTAGATTATTTTTGGAATGAAATGAAAGTAGAGAAATTATAATGAAATACTCATGAAAATTGCCAGAAACAATGAAATACAACAATACTTGATTTCTATTAATGAAAGAATTGTAAAGAGACTGTAAAAATACAGAGTGCAAGACTCATTAGAATGGTGACAGATTTATCTCTGAGAAGAGATGTGATGATTGTGTTCATTCACCAGAAGATAATTACAATGAGGCTCTGAAGGCCTTTTTATGATAAACATGAATTCCAAAACCCTTGACATCCAAAAACCTAACCCTAGGAGATGAAACACCAAAAGTCATGTGGGCCCCGTTTGGGTAAGTTAGTACATTAACTTCCTGGGGTCATAAATTTTGCATACGATCTTCGTTTTAGGCGCGTGATAGCCCGTTGGAAAGGTATTTTATAGAACTACACATTACACCATAAAACTCTCACCTAGTCTACAATTTGAATGCAATTAAAAAAAAAAAAACACTATTTAGGGCCCCAAAACGGCTTTGGAAGTACAACAAGATGTGCTAACATGAAAACATACAAACTAAGCTAGTTGGATTAGGTGGGAGGCCACCAGTATCCACTTGGAATATGTGTAGGGATTTAGACAACCCCAAAAGTCTAGACTTCACAATTACAAAGAAGTACAAAAGAATGTGCTGAACTAAGAACTAACAAGAGGAGCCAGTTGGATAGGTGGGTGGCCACCAATATTCACCTGGATCAATCCTCCCCCGTTAGGAAGCAATGGTCTCCATTGCGTTGAGTGCCCAGGGAAGAGGGGAAATAATTTTATGAATCTAAAGCTTGGTGAGCTATGTGCCTTGTTGGATAAGTTGTGCTACTTGGTATGTGGAAGACTGTCACAAAACTGTTGCTGGCGGGGTTGAATATGCTCCACCAACCTGTTGTCTCTGTGTTTGATGGGGCATTGTGTAGGCACCATTGTAGGTGAAGAGACAATATATTATTTCTCTTTGAAAATCTATTTTTGTTGGATATAAGGTGTCAAGGTTACAATGGTTGTAGCAGTCTTCTGTGCATCCTTTGAACAAACTGTGAAGAGGATGAATTTTGCAGTATGAGAGATTACCTTGCGACACTGTTTTGGTGGAGAAATAGTTGGAACTACCTTTGGTATCCTATAGAGATGACCTCCTAGAGTAATAATTACACTACGAGGTCTAGAATCATAGACATCATGACATCTCCACATATATGGTTGGCCTAAAACAACATCCCAGACATCAAGATGGGAAACATCACACACTACCTCATCCTTGAAGGGATGAATTCCATAGGACAAGCAACACTGCTGGCCAACACAAAGATATCGTCCCTGGTGAAGCCACATGATGTTGTATGGCTATGGGTGTGGTGTTGTCGACAACCCCAACTGTTTGATGACCTTAGCTGAGATGAGGTTCTTCTGGCTACCATTATCAACAATGAAATGTAATGGGGTCCCCTTCACCCACATCCATGAATGGAAGAGGCACTCCCCCTCTTCAGGATCTACTAATTCTTCTGGTTGAATTGTTGTGGTCACGACAATTGCAGTGGGGTCTGCGTCGAATCTTAGGGATGATTTTAGGGGCTAAATTTTGCTCATGGGATAATTTTCCATGGTTTTCCCAAAAAGAGATTTTCTATTATAAAAATGATTCACCCAAATTCTTTAGGATACAATTATTTTACCTTAAATATCACCAAAATTTTATACAAACTGTATAAAATCCTTAGAAATTTGAATATTTTTACAAAAATATCGCCAAACATTTATAGTTGGCATATGAAGGATTAGTAATATTCGTCAAGGTTTCTACATTTAAAAATAAATTTCCATCCTTAAAATCATCCATGGCATTGATGATCTATCTCTTTTCAATATTCTCTGGATCGGATTTCGAAATAGGGTTCGGCTCTGTGTCTTTTACCTCGGCCACCAATAATTGTTTCGAGTGCCATTCATCAATGTTGTGCCAGGGGATTTTGTGGAAGTCACACCACTTCCCAGTTTCATTCTTTGTCTTCCCTTTACCCTTCTTGTCCTGTTTCTTGGTCTGGGTGTCTAGAGGTTGTTGGTTAGGGCCATCTTTACCATGCTTTGGTTGTTGCAGATTTGCAGATTTGAATTCCCATTTGTTCGGGTGCCTAAATTTTTTCTTGATTTTGACATCATATCGATAGGAAACTCCCAATGATGAGATTTTTAGGAAATCCATTTTGGTTTGGATGTACCTATGTAGAGCCCCATGGAATTTTAAAACCATATGGTGCTCAGAGTCTTTGATACCCAGCTTGGTGTGCAAGATATGGAAATTATTTGTGAACCCCGGTACTGTTTGGCTCTTCTCCTGCCATAGTGTGGTCCATCTCATGTACTGGTCTTCATAGTTATCAACATGATAGTACTATTCTTTGACCACATCCAAAAAAAAATCCCAAGTGGGATTGGCCCCATATATTCTAGATTCCTTTGTGGAAATTTTCTCCTAGTAAGTTTCCCACCAATGTTTGACATGGGGGAGAGCCTTGAGGAGTGAGAAGATGATATTTTCCTTATCAGAAAAATTTTGAACAGAAAAATAACCTTCTAATAGATAGAACCATTTTTCTAGGGCATCCACATCTATCTGACCTTCAAATATGGTAATATCAAAATTAACTTGTACCTTGAAGGGAGAGGTTCCTCCAAAATGGCCGCTTGATGAAGATGCGCCTGTTGCTATCAACAGGTGTTGAAGGATGTGTGCAAAATTCTCCATCATTTCATGCCTCTATCGCGCGAGATCTTGCTGAAGCAACATGTTTATAGAATATTTTGCTCCTCCATTTTTATTTTCTATTCCCATCGAGGGTTTCTTGGGCATGCGAGAGTGATTGTCCTCAAGAGAGACAAGCTTGAGACCCAATTGGATATACTCGGACCTCATCAGGGACATGCGCTCAAAAACGATCAAGAGCAGCCTCCTCTGATACCATTGATTTGGATTATTTTCGGAACGAAATGAAAGTAGATAAATTTTAATGAAATACTCATGAAATTTTCCAGAAAAAAAGAAATACAACAATACTTGATTTCTATTAATGAAAGAATTGTAAAGAGACTGTAAAAATATAGAGTGCAAGACTCGCTAGAATGGTGACAACTTTATCTCTGAGAAGAGATGTGGCAGCTGCGTTCATTTGCCAGAAGATGATTACAATGAGGCTCTAAAGGATTTTTTATGATAAACATGAATTCCAAAACCCTAGACATCCAAAAACCTAACCCTAGGAGATGAAACACCAAAAGTCATGTGGGCCCTATTTGGGTAAGTTAGTACATTAACTTCTCGAGGTCGTAACTTTTTCATACGATCTTCGTTTTAGGTACATGATAGCCCATTGGAAAGGTCTTTTCAAGAACTACCCATTACACCATAAAAATTTGACTACTTCTATAGTTTAACTGTGGAAAGTAAAAAAAACAGTGTTTAGGGCCCCAAAACGGCCCTGGAAGTACAACAAGATGTACTGACATGAAAACATACAAAAAAAGCCAGTTGGATTAGGTGGGAGGCCACCGGTATCCACATGGAAGATGTGTAGGGCTTCAGAAAACCCTGGAAGTGTAGACCCCACAATTACAAAGAAGTACAAAAGAACATGATGAACTAAGAAATGATAAGAGGATCCAATTGGAACAGGTGGGTGGCCACCAATATCCACCTGGATCATCGTATGGGCAGGGTAACAAATCCCTAAATATTGAATGCACCACCTCTCATGAAGTTAAATGTACTAGAAATACCCCCAAATATGAATAGAACCCCATAAATATCTCTAACGCTAAGAAGGTATTAGAGGGCTATCTCTGCAACCAACTTCGCGCGAACTCGTGCTTAACTCCGGTGTGAGCATAGCCTCTCGATGTCACTAATTACACAATGGGTTTCACCACTCCCTGGTCAGACACATATGTTTAGTTTAATAGCCTTGGAGAATTTTACTCACAAAATACTATTCCAAGTCCCTATGTCCTATACTTGTTTGTGTACCCTGAAAAATACAATCATTTCTAATCAATTTTAATTAATCAACGTTAATTTTCATGGATTCTGCTTACTCAAGAGGTGCGGTCATGAAACTGATGGTGTTACAACTCAACATATAAAAGAATAAAATATTAAAATAGTGCTAAGAACTAGTATTGAATTTCAAAGAGATGGTATGCTTCTAAATGCAACGTTTCCAATGTAGTCTCTAAAATTTCAATGAAATACAATCTCTCCACATGTGTCGAAATCAATGAAAGTAATCAAAAGAGAAAATGACATAATGAAAAATGAGAAAATGTTTTTGTATTTTTGATATAAAGAAAAGAAAATGCAAGGAATGAATAACAACTTCACATGCAGACCCTACTGCAAGCAAAAAGAGATGATCCAAGTAGAATACCAAGAAACAAACACTCAGACTAATGTGCAAGGACAACCAATGAAAAATATGATAAGAAATAATACCACCCAAAAATTCAATAACAAGAAGGCTTCCTATCACTCTGTAAGCACTTAACATTTAGGACAGAGACCCAAGAAGACTCAACAACCAACCAAACTCACCCAACAAGCACCAAACTCAACCAACAACACTAAAGAGCTGATGTACGTGACTATTTGAGCAAAAATTGCGTATGTACACACCCTAAAGGAAAAACCACGTATACCTAGTAAAACACTGCGAGGGAAAGGGTTAAGCCAATAAACTCAGAGGCAAAGTAAAAATAGGCTATCAAGCAATCAAGCGATAAGGAAACTCAGGCTAACAGAGAGAAAATCAAGGAGAAAAACACTCCAAACCCCAAAAAGAAGATCATTCCCAAGTATTGTTGCCAGTTCTGTTATGAGGAAAATCTCTCTATGGCATGGGGTAAAACACAATAGATGGAATGAAACACACAAATCAACTCTAATCCAAAATATGCTATATAAATGAAATGCTAACAAGACAAGGCCAAGAGACTACCTCGTCCAGACGTTCGATGAAGACCACTGTTGAGCACGAATCTCAAAGCTCTATACTTGAAAATTGTACTCAACAACCAAGATTGTTGGCACAGGGGCAGACCCGTGGTTCAACGCTTCAACAATGCACCAACAAAACCCTAACTACCGGCCCTTTAGACAACACCTGCGAAGGAGATGAAGTCTCACATGAGCTAGAGGCAGGGGAGGTTGTAGGACTCAAGTGTATACAACCTAGCTGGGACACAGATCTGTGATCACAATAATTAACATAGCACTTATCAATTAACGTTCATTAGTCTTTGACCCTTATTCACATCGCAGGTAAAAACCCTAATCACAGAACAACACAGTATTCAACAAGATCTAAGCATATTTAACCATTTAGCACATAACATCAAACAGATCTAGAATTCATTCATGTTATTAAGAACCAAACTACTACATCAGATGCATCTAACATACATAAAGATTCAACACTAAGCATAAATCACATCAAGAACACAAAGCAATCACAACACAGGATATACATGGTTCACCCCCAGCGTGGGGCTGCATCCACCAACTCTTCTTCTTCTTTATTATCTTCTTTCAATCTTCTTACATGCACAGAGCCAAAAAACCCACTCCACATAGGACATGAGATTTGCGTGCACTTCTCCAGATCCTCCTTCCCAGAGTTTGGCACAACACAGAGCCTTCTTACAATCACTTGCACTTAGCTCTGCAAGTTCTCAACACATAGTATGCACAGATCCTTCACAACCAATCACACTTAGAAACCTGTACATATCTTGCACAAAGACAACTTAGATCTTCTCCTCCTTTCTTACAATGCCTAGCTAATTATTTATACATTTACAAATGGGGCCTAAGAATGGGTAGACCCATGGGCTGAAATCCCATACTCGTTACATAAGCCCTAAACCCAAAAATCCTGTAAAAGAGGGCAAGATCCTGCGGTCTCCGCTTCACCTGGGCGCTCCGTCTTGGGCTAGCCTATCGAAGTCCAAAAAATGGTCAAACATGACCAAGGTTCTCCAAAACTTGGTCGAGGGACAACAATCCCCCAA
Source organism: Picea mariana (assembly GCA_032191745.1). Lineage (NCBI taxonomy): Eukaryota > Viridiplantae > Streptophyta > Pinopsida > Pinales > Pinaceae > Picea > Picea mariana. Next base: position 156,788 of record JASDQU010103685.1, read on the forward strand.
CACTCAGCTATGACTCATCCCAAGTCACTATGATCTGGGAAACTATGGTTCAAAGGCCTCGAGCTTGGCTCGAGCTGCCTCAACTTGGTATTTCGCAAGAGCCTCTTGCTCGGCGAACTCCTGAATGATTTTCTTAGTGAAAGGTCCTTCCAAGCACTGTTCCACTATGATGACCACTTGTTCCAGCTGTGCACCTTGTCCTTAAATCTCCTCAAAAAGTGCACAGGCTTCATTCTATACTAGCTGAATTCTCTGGGTCACTTCTATGAATTTACTCTGGATGGCATGGACCTGCTGCTGAATTATGCGCTGTTCTTGTGACCTTTTCATCTTCTCGACCAATGACAGTAGATTCAACTGTGCCTGTACTATTGCTGCTTGTTTCTTTGCTTCCTGGAGCTGTGACTCCAATGTCCTTAGTTCTGGGTCCTCTGCAAGGCGCTCATAGCTCTTCGCATTTCAATTTCTGAGTTGCTTGTATTCTAAGGCTAGTGCCTTGATTCTTCCGACTGCACTCTGGGAAGTTTCTTCCTTCTGATATCGCACTTCCTGCGGAGTGCTCGACACTGCTTGCAATTTGAGTTCTGCTACTCTTGCTTGGAGCTGCTGAATGGCTTCAACAAGATTCCCTACTTGGCTCTCACCTGTTTCCTCTTCCATCTGTGCTAGGCCCGACACAGAGTGAAGTGGTCTAGCGACTGCTTATTTAACTCCAATCTGCTCTGCGAGTAGCTGTTCTTTTTCTTTCTGGATCTGATCTCTATCCTCTACAAATTTCTCATGGAGGTAATCTTTCTCTTGCTTCACAACCCGATGTTGCTCTAGGGATTCCTCCTTTGCTTGCTTCAATGCCTCTGTGGCCTACTATTTTTCTTCCTGGACCCGACGAAGGCAAGCCTCTGTTGCATTTGCTATTCTACGTAGCTGGGCAGGCTCATATTCTACTTCTATGCCCCCTGATAAAAATGACACAGTAGACACTGCGCGGCTCGAATAAAGATCCTTCTATACCCCTTTGAGCTTCGCCTTGATCCTATCATACACTGTCTCCTGTTTAGCTTCACTTCACTGCAAAATGTCCTCAGAAGTATCTGATACAACTGCGATGATGTGGTCAATATCATCCATCGTAAGTATAGTCTGTAAGTGGGGATTATTGGCAAGTGACTTCTTCCGTGCTGAGGGTTTCTTTGGAGAAACCTTTCGTTTCTTGGATGTCCCTGTCTCTGTAAGGGGATCTTTAGGTGGTGTTACTTTGCCCCGTTCCTACTTGTCTTCTTCCCCTTTGTCCTCTTCTTTGTCTACTTCGTCACCTTCTCCCCCTTAAGGTGAATCTGGTGTAGTCTCCTCTGATGCACTATGCATTTCCTGTACTTCTTCCTTCTTCTTCTTGTTGCTATTTCCTGGTCCATCATACTCTTCCCGGGTGACTACAGGGCTTCCGATGAGGTCGGGGTTGGAGAGTTCTATCTGTTCGACTGGTACAAGGAATTCTGCAGGCCATTCCTTGGTTATTTCCTCCATATATTCCTTGGTGATTTTGTAATAAGAATGGATCTCTTCCTTGTGTTCGTCTCTGCACACAGTGATGTAAATGAAGTGCCTGTCTGCACAGAACTTCGCTATTGGTCTGAACTTATGAAGTGTATTCAACATCATGCGAGGGAAGGATTCAATGGACCTCTTCATTTGCAAGTAATAGCTATGGAACACCTCATTAGACTGCCATTTCTTTTCCATGTCACTCGAATAGCAGAGGGTAGTGAACCTCGCGGCCAGTGGTTCAGATGGTTTGACTTCAGGGAAGGTTGATTGCTCTGACATCTCCCAAGCGATGAAGGAAACGATAATTAGCAACCAACTGAAGTGAAACTCATAGCCCTGCTCTTGCGCTTCACGACAATCTTGCTCCAACTAGTTGATGAGGTAGCTCACCCAATTCATTTCCATTCCTTTAACACATTTTCCTATGAGGTCGACGACAAACACCGTTACTTGCATTGGTCTATTCTTCCTGACAAGCTTGCCGGATATCATCTGACAAGCTAGGCGTATTATGCCATTTTGGATGGAGGATACCTTGTAGCCCTGCTTCCCCTTCTCTACATCACTGTAGGTGTCCTTTATTTGTTGCGCTAGGGTAGGATCTGCAGCCTTCCCTGGGTAAAAATCCATAGGGTCTGGTCCTTGCATGCTCAATCCAGTGATCCAGTGGATCAATGCTGAATCTACAGTGATGCGCTTATCCAACCACAGGTAACCACCATGGTAGCACGGCAGGAGGAGTTTAACGCACACGTTAACATCTTGATGTCTGACGAAGTGTGGTATCTTCATCACATTAAGGATTGTTGATCTTGCAATGTCCATGGTCCATGGCTGGGGGATTATCTTCGACTTCTTTCCCGTTGTATTTTTCAAGTACTTATATGGTGCAAGCATTCCATAGTTCTTGCGGTCTCCCAAGTTGAAATCACTGATCTTTAGCGTCATAATATGTCCCAATTGCAGTCTAACTGCACGTATCCCCTTTGTGAGGTACACAGTGACCAGTGTATAGTCGAAGTCCCTCGGGACACTGTCACAACTAACCGAGCCAACTAGAGGTGGGATATAGTCGGGCAGGACTGACAGGATGAGCTTCACGTTCTTTGAGTTGTCACGATACTTGCTCTGTTTCTCTGTCACAGTTCAGGATGTCCCAGATCGACATGTAGTTGATGGGGAGGCTTGCAATCCTCTCGTTGATGAGGCTTGTGCTCCCACGGACATGACCTTCTTAGCCATGAGGTCAATCAAAATCTCTTTGACAGATTTTTCTACTGCGCTAAGGTCGCTCAACATGCACACTTGTGATCGAATGTCTCAGATAGGTAGTCAAATTCTCAAGGTAAGCAGAATGGGTGGCGAGGTATCAATAATCACTACACCAAAGAAATTAGTTCTCTATGGGCTCGGATAATCACAATTTGCAAAAGTGTCCTCGGTGCAACATTCGACGGGATAAATAGACAATGTCATAACATATTCCTCTAACGGGTAGGAATTCCTTAATCAATACAATTCCATCATTATGGCACAGTCCCAATGGTCCAATGGTGATCTTTCTAGCAATAACTGTGTTTCTATCCATTCTGGAGCATCGTTCTAATGGTAGGGATGCCTCCAAAGGTCATATTGTTTCTCCATGGAAAAGTGCCAGTCTGCGCTGTTCTGCGATTCTGACGAGGTTCAAGTTCTACAAGCCTTCCTTCTGCGAAGTCCTCTCTGGAACCTCGTGAAATTTTTATAGCTTTGCTTTCTTCTTACTGAGATTTCTTGCTTTCTTTCCTATGATATGCGTCTCTGGATTCCTCTTTCCATTATTGTTCTTATCTTCTCTTAGCATAGTAACTTAACATTGCTGAGGTTATTTCACAGGGTTCGAGGGTAATACTTTTTCTCTTACTGTTTCTGGAGTAAGGGATCTACTCTCCTGCATGGATAGGTTATTTAAGCCTTCTTGTGTTCTTTCAAATTTGACAGCCAGGTCTTTGGTCCTTAGTTGCTTTGACTTGTCCTCCTGTTCTTCTATTAAGCACGCTATTCTCCTTGCCATGAAATCTCTTAATTCTTTCTTTTTCTGTTCTATAGCTTCCTCTTCTACTTTCCTTCGGATATGATCTCTCTCAATCCAAGTCCTTCCTAACAAAAGTGAAAAAGGAGTGCTGTTCTCAACAAACTTAATGACCTCAAATTCTTCTCTTGTCGTTGTTCCGTGAGAACTCATAGGAACATGAGTAAGTCTTCCACATAGGATTATCATATTTCCTTTAAAAAATCCCATTCCTCCCAATGAAGGAACCATAGCAGGCTTTCCTAAAATTTTCCAAGTACTTTCTGTCATGATATTAACCTATGTTTCTGCTTCCAATACACAGTCTATGTCGAAGTTTCCTATTATTGTTTCTATGCACTCTTTCTGTTTTAAGATCTCTGATAAACTGATGTCTCTGTGATCATTCAATGTTTCTTTCATCTGCAATAAAATAGCCTCAGATTCCTTCTGGTTCTTTAGCATATTCTTAGTCTCTTGAACTTCCTCATGGTTTTCTTGTTTCATGTTTCTCTTCTCAACTGTAGCAATCATTCTAGGGAAATCTAAGACTTCATGTCCAGTATATTTACAACAAAGGAAAATAGGACCTCTACCAGGGAATTCCTTAGCAAGATGTCCCAGTCTTCTGCAATTATAACATAATGTCAATCCTCTCTTTCTTTTAAACGATCCCCAACCTTTCCTGTACTATGCAACGGGATCACAGTGATGGATCTGCAAAAAATTCTTTCTGGGATCCTGCATCCACTTGTTAGTCCCAAAATTATTTCTATGCATAGGAATAACATATCTTCCACTATTTCTATAAGATCTATTCATATTCATATCAAACTTACCTATATCCATTCTTTTGAAACAAAAATTTCCACTTATCTTACCTTTATCAGAGCACAAAGATTTAATATCTTACCTATTTTCTTTAGATCAAACTTCTCTTCTTAGCACATAGCTTTACAAGTCAAGTAGAGTACTGCGCACTAGAGAAACAGATCTACGCATAGAACTTTCCCTTTTCTTCAGTTCCCAACAATCACAGGTTCAGGTCCTGGAAACAGAACCATTTGTTGGCACAGGGGCAGACCCGAGGTTCAACGATTCAACAACGCACCAACAAAACCCTAACTATTATCCCTTTCGGCAACACTTGTGAAGCAGATGAAGTATCACCCGAGGTAGAGGCAGGGGAGGTTGTAGGACTCAAGTGTCTACAACCTAGATGGGACATAGATATGTGATCACAATACTTAACATAGCACTTAGCAATTAACGTTCATTAGTCTTTGACCCTTATTCACATCACAGGGTAAAACCCTAATTATAGAACAACACAGTATTCAACAAGATCTAAGCATATTTAACCATTTAGCACACAACATCAAACATATCTATCATTCATTCATGTTATTAAGCTCTAAGCTACTACATCAGATGCATCCAACATACATAAAGATTCAACACTAAGCATAAATCACATCAAGAACACAAAGAAATCACAACACAAGATATACGTGGTTCACCCCCAGCGTGGGGCTATGTCCACCAACTCTTATTCTTCTTTATTATCTTCTTTCAATCTTCTTACATGCATAGGGCCACAAAACCCACTCCACATAGGACATGAGATCTATGAGAACTTCGCTAGATCCTCCTTCCCCAAGTTTGGCACAACACAAAGACTTCTTACAATTACTTGCACTTAGCTCTGCAAGTTCTCAACATAGAGTATGCATAGAGCCTTCACAACCAATCACACTTAGCAACCTTTACATATCTTGCACAAAGCCAACTTAGATCTTCTCCTCCTTTCTTACAATGCCTAGCTACTTATTTATACATTTACAAATGGGGCCTAAAAATGGGTAGACCCATGGGCCGACATCCCATACTTGTTACATAAGCCCTAAAACCAAAAATCTTGTAAAAGGGGGCAAGATCTTGTGGTCTCTGCTTCGCCTGGGCGCTCCGTCTTCGACCAGTCTGTCGAAGTACCAAAAATGGTCAAACACAACCAAGGTTCTCCAAAATTTGGTCTCGAGCCAACAAAGATACACAAGCATATAGTGATAATATATAATGTTAGCATATATATTAGCATAATCCATTAACATACATGAAAAATATACTCATGGAATAATAATTCAAATATTTTCAAGATAGCAATTGGACGAGAAAATATTATTTCTATTAAAATAATCGGCAGAAGTATATATGTGACAAACTTCTGTAACGACACATATCAGAACTGAGAAACTAAGTCCCTCTAGCCGGGCCTACACCACTTCAATCCTCCACCAAAGGCAAGTTGATATAAAGGAGTCAATGAGATTCTCCATCACAAATAAGGAAGAGCTTGGGGGCTAAACAAGGAGTTCAAACTTTCAAGGACAAAGGGATGTAGACTCAATATGAAGTGAAATTTCTCTAGACTGTCTTTTCTCTCAAAGTTGAATTATTAAATATCCTTCAAGGCTTGGATATGTCTCAAGGGCTAAGTCAGAGAATTTCCATTATATGGAAGGTCAAGGATCATGGATCTCGTGACATGGCATGGAAACCGACATAATTTTTAAGTTTTAGCACCAAACTCGATGTACATGTGATGTAGTGAAGAAACTTACATATACACTTGTTGTCTAATTGATAGGGCACATATATGTGGAAAAATGTGCATTTTTAGCTCCGGAAGGTACAAAAGGGGACTTCAAGTTTGCATAAGGAAATATAAATGCCATCCAAGCAAGTTGCATGGGGCGAGGCAAAATTTGTTGTAACAGTGCACAATTTTTGATAAGCCTTCAATAAACCTTCTACAATAACCTACAAATCCCATGAAGGACCTCACCTCTGTGACATTTCTTGGTGTCGACCATTACTGAATAAATTTTATCTTTTTCGGATCCAAAACTATTCCTTCCTTGGAAATGATATGACCCAAATAATGAATTTGTCACTGGTAAAGTGAGCACTTTCTCAACTTTACTGTTACTTTTTTCAACTACCTAGAGTCAATACAAAGTCTCAACGTACCATCCTTCTTCTTCATGCATAATATTGGGATACCCCAAGATGACACACTTGGGCGTATATACCCCTTCTTCAGAATCTCTTCAAGTTGCATCTGCAACTCCTTCAACTCCGACGTACTCATCCTATAAGGAGTATTGAATACGGGTGCTGCTATATGCATCATATTTATAGAGAAATCAATGCCTCTTTTCGATGGCAACCCTGATATTTATTTAAGTACATCCTCAAACTCTTTCAGTACTGTGCATTCTTCAACATATGACACTTTATCCTTAGGTGTCTCCTCCATGTGCATTGCAAATACTTGACATCCTTTCATGTATATTTTCTTCAATTGCAAAGTTTTAACTTCTATGATGGTTAAAACTCTTGGAATTCCTTGAACTGTTCTTAAGTTCCCTACATCATCCAAGCAAGTAAATCCTTTTTGTAATAGTCTAGAATGACATGATGTTGTTACAACCAATCGATACCAATGAGGAAATCATAGGATCCCAAAGGTATTATATTCAAATCATCCTCTGTGCGTAGTCCATTCATTTCCATTGGACATGCCTTAACCATCTCATTAATTTTCCTTTCCCCCCCTATAACTAACTTCACCAACCAAACTTTTCCAATCTTGTTCCTAGGAAGTTAGAATCTTTCCATCATCTTAGGATCTAGATAACTATGACTAGCTCATGAATCAATTAAAATAGTAATGGGTTGGTCATTAATATTACCTTCCACTTCAATCATGTGCGATTGAAACTCAACTTGCTAGTTATCCAGGGCTACGTAAATCCTAGGTACATTTCTTTCCATGTCTTCAACTGTCGCAACTTCTTGTACACTATGCACAATCCTCACTTTTTCACCTCTTCGAGGGAAATCTCTGTGCATATGATCTCCGCCTCAACCCCATAATTGAATATGTTGTTTCCATGGCTTTTTCCCCATTATCTCCGTTCTTCTGGGCTCCTTGAGAGTTGGCTGTCCATGTGCAATATTTTTAAAAATGGTGGCTTAGTCCCCTTCTTCCTCTGTTCCACCTTGATTTTCATCTTGTCTTCCCAATCCTTTTGGAAAATCCATCTTCCCCTTTGCTAGTCATAAAGACACTTAGAACACCTTATGGTTTCCTCCAATGTCTTGGGATCATCATATTGTATCTTGTCACTAATGAATGAGGGAAACCCACTCAGGTACCTCTTAATTTTAACTTGGTCATCCTTGATGAATGCAACATATGTCAACAACTCTAAGAATATTCTTTCATACTCATCTATTGTCATACTCCCAAGATTGAGTTCAAAGAATTCCTTCATTTTCCTGTCATAGTATCTCCTGGTTAAGTATTTCTTTTGAAAATACCTCTTGAACTCCCTCTAAGTAACCTTCTTTTCATCAATATGTTTCACTTGCACGAACTGATCCCACCACATTGATTCTTTTACTTTTAGTTGATATATGGAAATTCTCCCTTCTTCATGCACAAAATAATTATGCAGTTGAAAGTAATTCCTCATACCTAGCAACTAGGTCTTCGCATATTCATCCTTCTTCTGCTCACTATAAAAGGTAGGAGGTTTGATCTATTCATTTCTCCCTATAGCTCATCCACCCCAATCTTTCTCTTATGCTTTCTGACAGGAGATGGAATTGAGCTACTGCATGATTTCCTAAAAGAATACTTTGGTGAGTGGTGATGATGCCTATTATCACTTCTTGCTTCTCTTCTTTTCTCATCATGAGACCTGCAATTTATTGATCTACTCAAATCTGTCTCCTTATCCATTTTAATTTCTATTATTTCCAAACTTTGCATCAACTAGAAATTGAAGTCATCTTGTTTCTCCTTGGTTTTCATAAGCCTTTCATTATCAACTTTATAGATTTGGACATATTTTTATAGTCCCTTTATATTTTCTACCAAGTTAATGCGCTCCTCCTTGGATTCTGTACCATCAACACCCAAACCGACAAACAAATCCTTGAATTCATCATGATGGATACAATCTCTCTATGTATCTTCCATGATTTTTCACTTTCTGCGCTAGTTCTGTTATGCTCTAATCGCTGATAATTCTGCAAAATGTGCAGGCAAGAAGATTTGTTAGATGAATTCATGAGACAACTTCATGAAAAATCTACACCATTTTGTCAGAATCCTTTCTTCTGAATCCCACATGGGAACTGGTATTCAACACATGGCAATGAGCTATGTCAATATTTAACATATACACCATGTATCAGTATTTTCCATGCACCACATATTTTTCTCCGCGTATCCCCCCATCTTCAGTGCGCACTCCCGTGCACCATTGTTCACTGCACATTTCCAGTGTCACACCCCACATCGTCTGAAATTTAGAGAACACAATTACACATTCTTATTTTATGCTCACCATGGCCACGTTTTAATTTCAAATTCGACCACTTGCCTGTCCAAATTTTGCTTTAAGTAGATACTCAGTCCATGTAGGCTCAATTTTGAAACCATAGCTCTGATACCATAATGTAACCTCCATGTTACCAATCAAACCGCTTCCGATACCCTTATGTAACATACCTTATTACCAAACTACTCTGATACCGAATTGCAACATTACCCAAATTACTATTGAACAATGCTACTCCAAAATCCAGTGCACAAATCCTACTCTACACCATTAGTCCGCTCATAATTACTTGAAGTAACACGCTTAACCAAAAACTGAGTCACACCACATAACTTATAACAACAGAAGTAACACAAAACAACTACGCGTGCAACCATTCTGACGTCACACGACAATTCTATTTCCTTGCGCGCATCAACACATCCAACCTCTTGTGTACACAAAGTATTTCCCTACATGCATGACCAATCTAATTTATCCATGAAGACTCATGACCATTATCATAAGGTTAACTTAACAAGAAATCTAAAAACAACTATCATAATCATGCACAACTACAAATACTAACTATCAACACCACACTTACATGTTCAAGCAACATTATACAGAATAACATCAATTACTTGTATGCAACAACATACAAGAATTAAATCCATATTAAACATAGATAAATAATCACACAGTAAGGCACACAATAAATGGGACAAACACACAAATACACTTATCTTTTATGAAAAGTCACCAACTGCAACAAAACGCAGACATTCCTCCCAACCATAGACTCTGTTGCTCATTTACTTTCAACAACAGGTCATCCCCAAGTTGGGGCTTAACTACACTAGGGAAAAAGGGTTCCTAATGCCAGGCTAAGGTATTATAATCAATGGAATTTCTCAGTCCAAGGTACCATTGTTGCAACTAACCCACAGTCTCTCATTCCCCACATGCCCATTCCACCCAAGGAAGTGTTCCCCTTCTCTGCTCAACAATCCCTCGACTACCCCACTTCCCTTCTAGGGTTCTAGCAATAGACTAGACAAGAAGTCTCAGAGCCTTGCAACTAATTCCCAATGCAATAGGGAACAATTCCCAACAAAACTATCACCCAGAAACGATTCTCACGGGCCTGACAAACTGTCTCTTCAACAAATCTCTCACCTAGAGAGATTACTCATGGGCCTGACAACCCGCCCGGGCATTTTGCCATTAAAAAAAATTCATCAAAAATTACCATTGAAGAAACAATCCTTCCACTACAAGAATAAGTTAAGTACCATATATCAAGAAGAATAAAAATAAAATAAATAAATAAATAAATAAATAATAAAGGAAAAAAAGGGAGAAGAAAAAAGAAAGAATAAAAAAAAAGAAAAGGTAATTTAAAAGAAAAAGTTTGAAAGGAGAAGGAAGAGTTAATTATGATTTTACTGTTGGTGGTTTAAAGGCCATGGTTTTGGTAAACCATTGGCCCATGGTATTTCCCTACCATATTAATTTTTTTTTACAGTGGTAGCGTTTTACAAGTTTTTATATACATGTGGGATTGAAGCCAAAACAAAAAGTAAATGACCTAAATCTTTTGCACTAATAATAATTCAACCAAAGTCAAAATATATTTTTAGAAAAGTGATAATGTGCCCAATTAACTTGTGTAAAGGATATTCATAAAGGAAAAGTAAGAAGAGAGGGTATTCAAAGAAAAATATATCTTTTCATAAATTACAAAGTTACAATTTATTTTAAATAAAAAGTGATAAGTTCCGTGTGAAGATTTAAGAGATAAAGGGAATTATCAAAGTTCCTTAATACTTTTTATTAAATTTAAAGGAAACATAAGTATATTCAATATATTCAAAGGAGGAATACAGATTTATAAATGAGACATATATTGAATAATCTAGAGAAAAAGAGGAAACATTTTGGACTAAATGCCCTTTTTGTGAAATGCTCCTGTCTGATTTGTGGGAAATCATTTATTATGGAAGAATATAAAGATAACTCACAATTGTAATCACTAATATTAAAAGGCGAACTAGGAAATTATAAATACATCAATGGAAAATTACAGTTTGAAATTGAGATGGAGAAATATTTTAACGGGTT
>JASDQU010103685.1:205788-227168 GCA_032191745.1 Picea mariana
AAGATAACTCACAATTGTAATCACTAATATTAAAAGGCGAACTAGGAAATTATAAATACATCAATGGAAAATTACAGTTTGAAATTGAGATGGAGAAATATTTTAACGGGTTAACAAAGAAAGATAATCTTTACTTCAAAGAGAGAAATTGAGAATTCATTGCACAAATTGAAGAACTAAAAACCAAAAAAAATAAAATGGACAAATACTTACTAGAACGAGATGAAGAAATATCATGATAAACAAATCATAATCAAAATTTATGAGTACAAATTAGGAAGTCAAAATGCAAGAAACAAGAGAATACAAATTCAGAACAAGAAAATCAAGGTCTCAAAGAGAAATTAACCAAAAAAGAGGAAGAAAGCTCCTGCCTAAGTAACCTTAATAGGAAATTGTTTGAACAAATTAAAAAAGATGAAATATGAAAATCCAGAAAATTAAGATATTATAAGTGAAGTCGAAAAATTAGATAACGAGGAAGAACTTTTATGCTTATGGGTTCATAATCAAAGTTTACTCATGCAAATTAAGAATTTAAAGAGTTATAAGAAGTCACTACAGAACAAGTTAGATCAACTTATCAACAAAGAATCATTGGTTGATAAAGAGACAATGACTGAACCTATGGTACTAGGGAAGTCTTCAGATGTAAACATCACAATTATGGATAAAGGAGTTAATACCGAGTCAATCAACCTTACAACTAAAAAAGGATGCAAATCCAACTGATGTAAATAGGTCTTCAAATGTCGAAGTACAAAGAAGCCAGGGGTACGAACAAGACTCAATTCCAAAAGTTAATCAAGAAAAAGCTACATGTATAAGAAGTAAAGATAAAGTTGCAAGGATACCTTATCAACATCCTAATCAATAAAGTCGATACTTCAACCAATCAATGTATCAATAGAAAAAAATTATTGATATTTTGAAGAATATTGATTCCACTACAAGTGGTGCTCAAAGTGGAAGCTATCAGGGGAGTCAAATACATCAAGTTTTTTTTCCAAGGACCCTATAAACACACAGTTTCACAAAAGATCGAATTAGGGTGGGCAAACTCCTTTACAATTCGAAAGTTCTGCTTAGTGTTGAAAGGATTCTATCGTCTCATGTCCTCTATGATCATTAACTCAAGAATGATGAATCAAGATACAATATTACAAGCCAGAGCAAGAGATAAGTCTTTTATAACTATGCTTTGAGGAAAAAACATTTTTAAGGGGGGAAGACTTGTAATATACCTAGTTTATTATATTTCTTATTATTTAATAATATGTTATAGGTTTGTTATTATGTAAATAGAAATTATTATGTAAATGATAAGTCAATGATAATTCATGACCTTTGGAAAGAACATGACTTAACATTCCTCACGCATATTTATATACACGTCTTGTATTTCATATGATGTGAAGAAAATATGTAAAATGGACAATAAATAAAATATTTTTTATTATGGAAATATGGACTTATGTTAAGTATTCATGATGTTCTCATGAAGTGGACCACTAGATCCACTTCACCCTCACACACGTTTCTTCGTAGATAAGGTAATAATCATCCTTTCTCAGGTGGTCCGACCCCTTCTGCACATGAGAAAATCCTCTGAAATACACTTAAGCCAATGATATATATTACATGTTGTTGGAACGTGGTTGTAATACCCTAGGTTCAAGTTATATAACCAACAAAACCCTTCAAATACCGACCCTTTTTGCATCGCCTGCATGCAAGTGAAGTCTCAATCGAGGCATCTATTGGGGTTGCAGGAACCAAGTTTCTGCAGTAATTAGGGGATGGGAGGCTATTATCATGTTTAGTCTTACTTATCTATTCTATGCACATTATCCTATGTATGTTATTCCTTGAATAATTGGTGAATTCAATTATACAACACCATTATACTGCAGATTGCAACATAAACTATTCATTGTAACATTCAAAACTACCGCACATCACTTATCTAACAAATAGATGTAGATATAGTTATGCATAAAAAGAACATTCATGATCAATCACATAAAAAGACAAGAAAACACAATAATTAACATGGTTCACCCAAGTTTGGATTGTTGGAGAAATTTCTATTTTCGACACACTAGTTCAGTGGGAGTTAATTGACTAGTTCTACTTTAGATTTTCTATTTAGATCATCACTATTATGCATGCATGCATTCCTAAGGAAAGCTAACTGCTTGATTTTTTTTCTTAATTATGGAATGTTTTTTCCTATATATGAGTGTATTCCACTCATTCATTTTATCACAATGATCATCATTGATTAGCTTATTGGAGTAGTGTGAATATATTTTCTCATTCTTACATATTGAATCTTTCTTCCTTTCTTGATAAGCTTCATTTCTACTTCCTTTAGCTAGGTGTCCTATGTAGGTTTTGATGAAACATTGACATGGACTACATCCAAAATGGATGACTTCTTTATTATTCTTTCTTCAATCATCTCAAGCTTGCACACTACACTTACAATAGATATATCATGATATCTCTCTCCATCTTTCCTAGTCGCTCTGTAGTGCAAGCCTCTCTCTGCAAAAATCTCCCTAAACCTTAAAACATATACTCTCTCTCTCATTCTCACTCTATTCTCTCCACAACAACATTAGTTCTGCTCCAACACAACTTTAGCTGCCTATTCTACCCGACCTATTACATATTTATACATAGAATTTAGGGCTCAAAACTCTACTGGCTTATCCCCAAAAACCTAGTAAAACTCATTCTGACTCATTACAACTCATGTTGACTCATTGTTCATGAGTGATTTTTCTATATTTGGCCTAAATGTTACTTTTTCACTCTCGACTGCTATTCTTCCTTCTTTTGCATGTCTCTTTGCTTTTGCATACCGAACTATTTTCCTTCCTTTTCACCCACTTTATCTTCCTGCTTTATTCTCTTTATTTATTCTTCTGGTACTGCACATCTCCTCCATACTTAGGATTTTCCTCAAAATTGTATCCAAAATTCCTGTCCAATAGGCCCCCAACACTCACCTGTGGATTTTCTCGAGACACTTAGGCCTTTTGTGTCGCAGTCCTCCATACCTCCATGAATTTTTGGAGGATTTCCCTTGCTGTCACGACTTATTTTGTTACTTCTACTTCTTTTCCCAAAATTTCCTCTATGAACTGCAAAGTCAGGGTTGTGAGTTTCTCCTCAGTTTCTTGCGTTGCTTTATTTTTCATGCCATGCACAGTGGCCAATTCCCTTATTATACCTAGTTCTTCGTTCTGTAGAGGTTCCAATTTCCATGGAATCTTCTTCCACTCTACCTACATTTTCTCTACTTCATTTTATATCTATCTATTTGCAAGGATGGCTATAATCTGTTTAGAAGGTGATAGAGTGTTGATTCTTTCATTGGTTTTCTAGGCATGTTCATGTCTGCTTCTTATTCTATCCTCGATCTCCTTTAGCTCTGTATTGATCGTGAGATGTGCCTAAATATGCGTACTCTCGTCGCACAAAATCACACACTCCAGTTCTAGAATCTTAATCTTTTCCACCGATGTTGTCTCTATCCTTTCCCTTTGCTCCTTCTCCTCAGGAGCTGTCCCTGGCATAGTGCGCGATTCCAAGTCTTCAATCTTGGTGTGAGCTCCTTTAATGACTTCACCGATTCTTGAGACTTGCTCTTCCATTTTGGTCTATACCACCATTGGTACTTCTGGGATCTCCTTTTAGAGATTTTGGACATTTGTTTTTATCCACTGTGTCATTTGTTCGACCTCTTCCTTCTATTTTAGTGATTTCTCTGCATTTTCCTCAGCCTCATTCATCTCCTTCAACACTCTTTCAAAATTTTCTTCAACTTCTCTCTTCTCCTACAAAGTAGTTGTATACTTTTGCTGGATTTCTTCCTTCTCATTTGTCAACTTGGTCAAATCTCTGCACACTAACTCTACATGGAGCCTTATCTCCTACATAATAACGATGTGAAAGCTCTACAATACTGTTGTGGGAATCCAAGAAATGACTAAGTTCATATGACTTAGTGCTCTCAACACTCCACACCCGACGACTAACTTTGAAAATAATGGAGTGGTAGTGACTACTTCCTCAATCGGGCTTGTTGATGGTCCTTCACTCGAGCCTCTCTTTGGTGTTGTCCTCATTATCTCTAATAGTTGTTGTATCCTCATTAATTGGTCCTACACCTTCTGGTGTTGTTCACCTTGTTTCCATGATGCTTCTTCAATTTCCTTGTCTGTGACATCCTGCAATTGGTAGCCAATTTTGTTTATGTTATCGTTTGTCAGAGTGTAGATAGGAAATGCTTTTTGGGATTTCATATTTTTATGTGTAGCTATGGCTGGGCCCTTCCCCTTGTCTTTCCTTTTCTCTTTGACTATTCCATGCACGTCTTCTACCGATGGTCCTGTCTTCAACATATTCCCTGTGCCATTGCATTGCCCATTACCCTATCCCTCAGTTAGTTCTTCCTCTTCATTGTATTTTTTTTCTTCTTTGTCAGGGTGCTCTGTTTGTTCCCCTGGAAATTTCTAGTCTTCCTTCCAGTCATTGGAAATCAGGCATACAACATCCACTGTCAACTTGTATCTTGTTGGCATCCATTGGAACGCAGGGTCTCTTTTGTCTCGGATGTACATGTGGTGAATACCTGCTTTAAAGCGTGCAATATATTGATAGTTCTCCACTATATGGAAGGTGATGTTCAGTGTGTGATATATTATGTGCCTGATCATGTCAAAGTAGAAATAGAAAGTGACATTGTTGTCTCCCCTTGTGTGTATTATGACATAAGTTAATGTAGTGCACCGCTGCATGATATCAACGTGATATCTTAGAAAACTGTCACTCATCAGGCTCCCTCCAGGTGACCAATGCTATCATTATGAGAAGGCAGGCGTAGTGAAATTTCATGCCTTTCTCCTAGGATTTTGTGCAATCTACCAAAAACCGATTTACCATAAATGTGGCCCAATTCATTTGAGACCCCTATGCACATTTTTCTGCAGCTACGATCAGTGCGGCCGACACCTCATCCTTGCAACATTTCCTTAGTAATTTGCAGGCCAATACCTGTGTCATAAATCACACTACATCATCACTTATGATGGAGATGTCTAACTCTCACTTGCCTCTAAAGGTGTTAAGTTTCTCTTTCATATTTTTAGATAGGGCCTTCTCCACAACCTTATTTGAGAATAATTTTTCCGGATCGTCCCCTGCTATCAACAAGCCCGTTATCTGTGCAACCAGTTGCATGTCAATTGATACTGGTGGATGTATCCATAATGTCCCTTAGTGGATGCAACTCAATAAAAACTTGACACAAGCGTTTATTTCCAAACTTCGACCAAAATGTGGATTTATAGCAAATTCAATATCCCTGATTTTTCTAGCCCTACCGCCCATCTCTGTGGCTCGACTAGTATTTCGCCTGTCCCTGGTATGATTTTAGTGCATAAATATTTGTCCCGTGCCAGCTCAGGAAACTTTTGTATATATTTTATGTCTTGGTCTACAAACTTCAAAGCATCGACCTTTCCTAGCATGTCCCCTTTGACAATGACACTAAGTGGTATTTCTGGCGTAACCAACGTGACTTTGGCGTCCTTAGGTAGTCTAACTTGTGGTGTGGTATTATTTTCTCGCTGGTACATAGTCCCTGGGAAACATCAGCTATGAGGTTGAAGCTCCAGGTGTTTCCACGAACACTAGTGCAACCAATGGTTATTTGTTTTGCTTGCATGTTGTGGCTACCGATGCCCCAATTTTTGGTGGTGCCATTGTTCTCTATGACTGCTTTATTTAAATTATCCTTATCGGTTGTGGTTCTACTCTAGTTCGGCTCTAGTCTTATCTATATGCTCTTAGCTCTTACTAAATAAAAATAACGTTTCCCTGTGAGGCCCTTATGCACTTTTATAACCCTTCGAAAAATATGTAATTACTTTCACATGCGACGTAACTATCAAATTTGGTCAGAGTCTGCAATCAATACTTTCCTTACTGTGGCATTAGTGCCAAATACTTCGCCAAATTTTTCCTTTGATCTGCCAGTCTATCTCGATCCTTGGCGGCACCTTCGATTTATGACTACACATCTCTAGTAAGTTTCATCACTACTTATTTTTAACTGTCGTTTCCATGCTTTAATTCCCTTAACGGTCCTGTTCCGTGCTTGAATTTTCACGCACTTAACTTCCTTTGCGTTTTTTTGGTTATCTGTGCAATACTCCCTTTTTCTGCGTGGGTATTATTGCTTTATTTCCCATACTTATTTATGTATATCTTTGTAGTATTTCTTGTTTTTCCACTTTTTATTTGTTTTCTTCCTTTTTTCTACTTTTTGTTTGATTTTCATATATTTTACCTCCCTACTATAGTACAACTACTATGGTACATGTGTTCTTGAACATCTTAGATTAATGCCCATACGATCAATTGTCTATATAGAGTTTCAAGCGACTTCCATTCACCATGTCTCCCAGGGATTCTCCATTTAGTGTTTCCAATTGCATAACCCCTGTCTTTGTCACATGCTAAATTACATATGGTCCTAACCAATGCATTCAAACCTTTCCCACATGCTACACAAATTTATTGTCATATAGTAATATCAAGTCCACTACTTGAAACTTTTCCTGTTTAATGTTTCTATCATGCCATTCCTTCTCTCTCACATTCTGAATGTGTTGATGCAACCCTGCGATAAAGCGATTTTCATCAAGATGTACCAACTGTGACAATATCTCCTCTATTGCACTAGAGTCCAAAAGATCAGTAATTGCTGCAACACACAGGCTAGGAAAAATAAACTCCATTAGCATTATTGCTTCTTGGCCATAGACTGACCTAAAAGGTGTCTGTCATGTCAACTTTTTTCTTGTAGTCCTATATGTCCATAATACTGTAGGAACCCTTAAGTCCCAATCATATCTTGCTCAATTGTAGATCTTTGTCCAAGCATTCTACATAATTTTATTGAAATATTCTATTGTCCCATTGGCCTAAGGGTGCTACGACATAATCCTATGATGATGAATTTGAAATTCCTCAGTCAATGCTACAATCTTCCTATTTAGGAAATGTGTTCCTTGATCACTGAGTAGAATGTGCAGGCCTCCAAATCGTGTGACTACATTCACAAATATAAACCTTGCAACGATCTCCATGGTGTAGTCTATGATTGGTGCTGCTTCTTCCCATTTGGTCAAATACTCTGTTGCAGTGATTATTTACCTAGCTCATGATCTTCTTGTTGATGGGTTGATTGGTCCAACAAATTCTATTTCCCATTTATCAAATGCTTGCAACGTAACCTGTGGGTGCAAAGGAATATCATCCCTCCTGAATGGATTTCCTGCCCTTTGACATACATCACATGCCTGACATTATTCTTTAGAATCCTTATGAAGTGTGGGCCAATATATCACCACGCACAAAATATTATGTGTAGTTGATTTACCGATGTAGTGTCCTCCTACAATCATTTTGTGTGCTTTTGTGAGTATCGTAGGCCTTTCATGCTCTAACACACATCGTCTCAATATTCCATTTGCACCTAACTTATATAAGTTCCTTGCAATCAATTGATAGTATGCTACTTTAACCACTAATTTTTTCTTCTGCACAACTTTCATGCCTGTCGGGGCCATTCATGTACTTAGAAACTGTACAACGTTTGCAAAGTAGTCATCCACCATTTTAACTGAAAATAACTATGCATATGGTAAGCTGTCATCTAGATTCCTTGCATATTCTCTTGATAGCATGCACAATAAACGATCTGGTCCTGCATTCAACTTCTCTGGTTTCACAACAAATTCAAAATCGTATTCCTGAAACATCAGTAACCTCCTACATTTTCTCCCCCCCAACACTAGCTTGTTCACTAAATATGTTAGTGTAGATTGGTCTATGTACATCTTAAAATGAGAACCCAATAAATAATTTCTAGACTTATGTAGTGCATATACCCTTTCCAATCCTTCTCGTTTTATAATGGTGTAATTATTCTATGATATGGACATCTTCATACTTGTAAAAGCAATTGGGTGATCTATGTCAACTTCCCCTAGTTGAGATAATACCGTGCCCAAAGCTATGGACGACGCATATACATGAACATGGAACTGCTTCTGGAAATCTAGGAATATAAAATTAGTGTGGTCACTAATTTCTGTTTTAATGTATCCAAACCCTTATGACAATCCTCATTCCACTGAAACTTCACTTCTTTATTCCACAGTTTCTCCATAGGTGTTGTAATTTGCGCATAACCCTTAATGAACTTCCTGTAATATCCTATATGACCCAGGGTTGATATCAACTATTTGATTGAAGTGGGTGGTTGTAAGTCCAAAATCACTACAATCTTGGAGGGATCCACTAATAAGCCCTGCTTACATACCACATGGCCCAACAAAATTCCAAAAGGTGCGCAAAAAATACATTTCTTCAGATTTAGTGAAATCTGACATTGTCTACACCTATCCAACATTAATCTGAGTAATTCTATGTGATATTTCAGTAAAATAAACACAGTCCAATCATCTAAGTACACTTCAAGGAAACTATGAATAAATTCCTTAAAATATGCTACAACTACACTTGAAAAAACTGCAGGTGCAATTTTCAGTGCAAAGGGAATCACTGTGTACTGATAGCTTCCTCACTTTGTTGCAAAAGTAGTCTTATGTCTGTCTTCCTACACAATCCTAATCTGGTGATATCCCGAGAATCCATCTGTGAAAGAATAAGTCTCCTACCCTCCTACATTCTCTAGTACCTCATCTGTGAATGATGTTGGAAATGGATCATGTAGACATGCATCATTCAACTTCCTTAGATCTACACAAATCTCGATTCCTCCCGTTTTCTTTTCCTGTACCACCATCAAAATTATCCATTTTTATTCCACCATTGGTACAATGATTCATGCTTCCAATATTCGGTCTATCTCTGCTTTCACCTTCTCTTTATACTTTGGATTTAACCTGTAGGGTCTCTGTCACATTGGATTAACGTTTGGTTTCAAAGGTATATTCATCTCTCCTAACTCACCAACTATCCCATTCATCTCTGAGAATGTAGTTGGGAATATATATTGATACTCGTGCAATAAATATGCAATATTCTCCACCATTTAATCATTCCAATAATATCCTATCTACGCAAACTTTGTATATTCCTTTGTCCCAATATTCACCTTATGTGTCTTTATTGGCTATGTGTATGCAACAAATTCAAGCTCTGGCCCTTCTATTGCACGTTCCTCCTGAATTTCAGGTACTTTTACATTCCTTGGATCTCCTAATGCACACTACACACAAATATCACCTCCATCAACCCTTCTTTTGAAAATATATTGGTTCGAATGACCTGTAGGGATGCATCTACTAATGTAGATTCATGTTCAAAAGTGAATGTTAGTTTGAACCTCTGATCATCTTGTCCCGGTTCGTTGTTTCTCTATGAATTTCCAGCTCCAGGTGCCAGTTATTAGGAATTGTATCTAGTGTATGTATAAATCTGTGCGTCCATTCCTTCTTTGGTATCGATCCCCATATGTCTCTGCACTACACAATATGATCTGCCAGGTCACTTCTCCTTGTATACTTATACACAATATTCTCCACCTTGGTACCAAACCTTACTTGCATTAGTCTTCTACACTGTGACCGGTCTTCCATTCCCTCTTTGTGTGCCGCCCACCATCTAGCTAGAGTGACCTTTAAGACAACATCTAGTGCCAACAACATTTTCTATTCAGGTACCTGAAACTCAAACTCCTTTACAAACAATCTGATATCAGTCAATCCATCATATCTCGGTGGATCACATAACTCCATTATAATCCAACACAATGATTGAGTTATGCGTGCACATCGTCTAGTTGATACTTCATGAATCCTCTGCTGCCAATGTTCTAGACCTTCCTCTGAGTTCGACGCACAAGAGTTAATGCTTCTCCAACTAAGCACACCATCTGCAGTGGGGTTAAAATAACCATCCATCCATGCAGTCATATTATACAAGTTTTCAATTTCATTCCATCTCAGTGGATCTATGTACTTCTTTCCTTCTATTAGATCCAATGGTGCATTGACCTTCAATACCCCTACCTCAAATATCATTTTCCTACCTTTTAGATTAATGATCGCCTGATTTTCAAAGGTCCATTCTAAACCTATTAGTGTTGGATATGAATAAGTATCATCCACAATCTCGTTGACTTTGAAATATGCTATACTGCACACCCCATCTACATTCACATGTACTCCTATCAATCTTCCAATTGACACTATCTTGTGCTAGTTTTCCAATATTAGCTGGACATGAGACCAAATCAACTTTGGATTCCCCATCATTTCCCATCTCTACTTTGGTAGTACATTCACATTAGAAACCAAGTCTAAAATAACCTTATCCACATCATATTCCCCAATCTGATCACTTAATTTGATTTCCCCGATGGTTCTCTTTTTGCGCAATACCTGATTCACTACCCTATGTGCAATAGGAATTTCACTTTCTTATGCGCAATGATCAATCATTTCACATAATGCATTCAATGCAGTCTCATCTTTCATCAATTCTATGAAACTCCTCAAAAACTCTCTTAGAGTACTTACCTTCTCAAGTGGCTTTTCTGGCATAGTACGATCACAAAAAGAAGGTGCATATGATGTTGATGCTACCCAATCTAGTCCTAGTATCTCTTTCCTAGCCCTATGATACGTCTCCTTCTCTTGCCGAGGGTTGAGTTTCGAGATTGGCCCTACTAATTTCCTTACCCATTTCTCAACCTACTTTCCTCCATTCGTCGCATCAACCCATGTTCTAGTTCCTTCGAGCGTAACAACTGCTATTCTGGGTCCTTCATTGCGTTTATTGACTGATATTTTTTGTACATTCAGATTTGGATTCTCGTTCTGATTCCCTCTTTCCTACCACTTCGCCAGTAGTTGAGGACAATGTTCTGTCGCATGGTCCAATGCTCTACAATATGTGTAGGTTGTATATGGATTCAGGAAATCACGAGCTAAGTGTCCCGATTGATTACAATTGAAGCATATTATTGGTCCTCTACCTCATATAACAAAGTTTTCTCTACCACGACCTATGCAAAATCCTTCTCAGTTTTCTGGATTAAAGCTTCTTTGTTTGTTATACTATGGACCACCTCCTTCTGTCACAACATTTCCTCCTGAATACTATACATATCTGAAGTTCACTCTCTCATCAAATCAAATGTGTGACAATCCTTCTCTTCATGCCCAACTGACTTGCAAAAGTTGAAAAATAAGTTCCTTGGCCTACTCTGATATTTCTGCAGTAATGGAGACTCAGTTGGATGATGTTCCCATTTCTTACATATCTCATAGTATCCCCCTCTTGGTAATGGATTCAATGCTCTAGTTTCCAAATATTTCACAAATGTTGGGCATTCATCTTTATGGTGGCCTTTAGTCCTACATTTGGCACACAAGACTTGTTCCTACTTATCCTTCCCTTTTGTAAGTTCTGCCAATTGAATTGTCAAGGAAGCTAGCCGCATCTGTACTTGCACCATCCCTCCACTATCTCCTACAAGATATGATTCCAACTTCATTGAAATGTCCAAAGCTTCAGGCTGCGATGCAACCTTCTATTGAATCAATGACCTGTGAATGTGTGGTAGTAGTCTTGCAATAAACCATTCTTGGTGCAGCTGATCAGGTATCTGGAATGTCATTCTACCCATCAAATCCTTAAAACTTTTATCATAGTCCCAAAATGAATCATTCTACCCTTGTTAGATTTCCTTCAATTCTGTGATGTACTGCGACTCAGATTTTGGCTTCTTGAACTCTTTCAACAATGCTCGTCTAATTTATGCTAAATTCCTTACTTGTCATGTTGGCATAATACCCTACAGTTTCATATACCAGACTAATGCACGACCTATAAATGTTGTTTCCGACACTGCAATATTATGACCTCATCCTGGAAATTCTTTGCATCCCAAATTGTCACATAGAAAAATATATGTTGTTCTGGGTCCTCTGACCCAACTCCCTGGAAATCAGGCAGTCTTAGGGTGTTTTCTACCCTTGCCATGTTATTTTGTGTAGTGCCTCCCCTCGTTGATGCTGGCTGAATCTGACTCAGTGCAATGCTTCCACTGCTTTGGATACTGCTACTCTATCTCCCCCTTCTAACTAAAAGTTCTTTTAAAAAACGATCAAATGTGATTTCTGATCTAGGTGACACACAGAGGGTCATGAAATTGTCACAAGATCTAGTCTGAACATGACTTAATGGCTCTTCTATTATCGGACTGGACCGAGAGTCCTCTTCCTCTCCTTCTATGTTTGGTATTTCTACGATTTGGACTATCGCACATGGTTCTCTTCCTTTAGGATCAGTGTGCGAATCTCCTTTCCTAGCCCCAATCTTCCGCCTCTTATAGCTTGTTCCACTGTGCAATACTCCAAACCCGTCTTCCTCTTATGATACAATTCTTTGGTTCTCTGCATCCTCAATCCCTCCCTTCATTCTTGATTTATTACTTAATTCTTTCCTACCTTTAGACTATCCTCTTGTCATCCCCTAGTTCCCCTATGTGCGTGAATCCCCTTAGAAATCATACTCCATTGTAATCATGCACTTTTCACACAACATCATCTTTATCCAAGTACCCAATGATTTCATAAACCTTCTACGATCGCCCCTGAAGAAATCCCTCTCTGCAACACTATATTACTGGGTACATTCCACTACAAATTCTGTAATATGACCTCCCAATATACTGTCCAACCAGAAATGAACTGCACGAGAAGTATTATTACTTACATAATTCAACTGCCTTACCAACTCAGGATTCCAGTTCCTCAACATTGCAGTTTGGTACCTCCCAATATTCTCCACTAATATTTCTAAGCACTCAGCTAAGATAATTGGAAATTGTCCAAAGAAAATCTCATGCAGCTTTGTGTACATATACCTTTGCATCCATTTCTCGTCACTCATTTGAGGGTTTCTATTTTCTTTTTGAGAAAAATATCATTCCTTCCCTTCTAGCCATTCTAAGATCTCTTTCTTAGTCGACCTCCAAAACATTTCCTCAATCACATATTCCAGGTCCTGACAACATAACCATTTATTAGCGCACAATTGTAAGACCCTAGGTTCAAGTTATCTAACCAAAAAAATCCTTCAGATACTAACCCCTTTGGCATCACCTGCATGCAAGTGAATTCTCTCTCGAGGCATCTATTGGGGATGTAGGAACCAAGTTTCTGTAGTAATGAGGGGATGGGAGGCTATTATCATGTTCATTCTTACTTATCTATTCCGTGTGCATTATCCTATGTCTTTTATTCCTTTATTAATTGGTGAATTCAGTTATACATCACCATCATACTAAAAATTGCAACATAAACTATTCACTGTAACATTCAAAACTACTATGCATCACTTATCTAACAAACAGATCTATATCTAGTTACACATAAAGATAAAATTCATGATCAATAACATAAAAATACAAGAAGACACAATAATTAACATGCTTCACCCAACTTTGGTCTATGTACACAACCACATGCTTTTTTATTATTCTTTCTGCAATCATCTCAGGCTTGCACACTACACTTACAATAGATATATCATGATATCTCTATCCATCTTGCCCAACCGCTCTGCAATGCAAGCCTCTCTCTGAAAAATCTCCCTAAACCTTTAAACATAGACTCTCTCTAACACCCTCAATATGTTCTCTCCACAACAACATTAGTTTTGATCCAACATAACTTTAGCTACCTATTCTACCCGACCCATTACATATTTATACATACAATTTAGGGCTAAAAAACCTACTTGCTTATCCCCAAAACCCCATTACAACTCATTATGACTCATTACAACTCATGTTGACTCATTGTTCGAGCATGATTTTCCTATCTTTTGCTTGAATGTTTCTTTTTCTCTCCTGACTGATGTTCTTCCTTCTTTTGCGCGTCTCTCATATTTTGCATGCCAAACTGTTGTCCTTCCTTTTTGCCCACTTTATCTTCCTGATTTATTATCTTTCTTTATTCTTTTTCTTTATTCTCTACCAAGTATTCTTTTATTGCACACTTCAATCCTGAATGCGCCTTTATTGCACAATCTGCTCCTTCCTTCTCTTCTTTCTTCTACTGCTGTGCATCTCCTCCATACTTAGGATTTTCCTAAAAAATGTATCCAAAATGATTTTCCAACACATGCCTTAAATTGGGCACTTGTCACCTTAGCCACTTGGTGAATTTTTCCCATCTACGAGAACTTAGGATGAATAAATATCCAACATTACACTTTTCTAGAAATATTAATAAAATATTCCCTAGGACTTAAGTCTCCCCCCTTTTCCCTTTTTTCGGTGGAGTTACCCCCCCGTCTCTTTTCATCTAATCTGTCTGCGCATAGCGATGTAATATATTAATAAATTGAGCGTGATTACTCTTACATGGATAGGTGCACTGGCCTATTTTCATCTTGACTCACTAGCCTCATAACCACACAAGGTCCTCAACCTCATATAAATATACATCCATCTATATATAACTTGGTCCAATGAAAAATTCCAGGTAATCCCCATGCACTTTCTCAAGTGCGCACAACACTGTGAATGTGTGCACCCCTCCTTTTGATAACAAACCTCGCGCACTCCTCAGGTGCATGCAAAAACCAAAAATTGGTGCCAACGGAGGGATCACCTGATGTTAGGATGGGGAGGACGGAGGGATCACATGAGGATAGGAGGGGTAGGGCACTTCCAAAGGCGAAAGGCTAGTCTATAACTGGTTTTCCATGACATCTATTTCAATAGAGTGTGCTTTAGTAGAGCATGCATATAATATGGCCCGAGGTAGAAAAATCAATGGGATAGTCACCACCACGTACATTTCATT
This sequence comes from Picea mariana, assembly GCA_032191745.1. Classification (NCBI taxonomy): domain Eukaryota; kingdom Viridiplantae; phylum Streptophyta; class Pinopsida; order Pinales; family Pinaceae; genus Picea; species Picea mariana. The sequence continues at coordinate 220,719 of JASDQU010103685.1, forward strand.
ATATTCTATTTGAATAGAAGGAAAATTCTTCTTCCTGTCTTGGTCCATAAATGTTGACAGTCGGGAACCACCTAAGAAGAAGTGGAAACTCCTTGTTGTGAAAGGCATCACGTCACTGCATTTCTGGGCCCTAGGCAGACAGAGGATATTTTCTTTTTTGAAGGAATGTAGAACATAACTCAACTCCTCCAAGGTCACTGACCTACACATTATATCATTCAACCCTTCATTAACCATCCTTGGGAAGTAAGAGACCACCTTCAACATCTCTTCTATGTTAGATCCTGCTAGCTCCTTGAAGATGTCCTCTGACCCTGTTACCATCATGATCAAGTAGATTCTAAATAGTATCGATATTCCTTCTGTGGTTAACAAAAGAGTGAAATAAATTAGTACTCCAATCTCCTAGCTCGAGCCAAGTAGCTCTACTTTTTATACACCAGTCCATTTCCTTGTCCAACAGTAACTTTGTTCTCTTGGAAGCTTTTCATTGAAAATGACATAGTAGACAACATACATGAAAAAATGAAAATAGGTTATGAATCCTTTGTTGGTCACTGGCTTCCTCACCATGGGGAGCCATTCAATGGCTGAGAGAGCTATGCGATGTTCATTTACCATAATGGGATGTATATCCCTTAGGTGAGAATAGTTTAAGTGAATCAAGAGACGAACCAGATTAGATTGGTATCTAAAGGATTTGGTGCCCCTAAAGTCTAGGAATTGTTGGTGTAGGGCATCAGATAAAAAGGTACGCAAGTCAAAGATAACATATGATTTTTCTTAAAGATATTGTAAGGTGACTAGAAAACCAAGAATAGTAGCATTAATTACATAACCGGAATTGAGACCCAATATCTATCATAGACAAAATTTTTTTGGACATTTGGGTCAAAAGGTCTGAGGATAAAGATATAGTTTAGCTAGTATGAATAGGGGTTCCTTGTTTCAAATGCATTTTCAATAACCCATCTTTGAACTCAGGACTTACACCTAGGAATATGTCAGACAAAGTATCAAATTTCAAAGGAGACATCTCTGCTCTATTTGGGAACAAGGGTATTCTCTCAAAGTCCCCAGGTGTAAGTGTGAGAAATACTATTCCATTTTTGGATTATCAAAGTCATAGTGTTCACAACACCAGTTTACCAATTTAGGGAAGTGGCTGATGCTTTCTTTTTTGATTGATTTCCTACATCGACAGAAAGGGGTAGGACAACAAACAACAAACAACATCGATCGAGAAGGACGATCCAATAGGGACGGACAAATCACAACTTGAACATTGGCAGCCTTACCGATCGATACAGAACACATGGTTCCTACCTCACATAACATACTCATACATTGAAGAGTACTCAGAGAAGATACATGTGTAGAGATACACATATAGTTCTAAGAGAAGATGCATGTAGAGCTACTCACCGAAATACTCCTACAACTACTCACAGGGAGGGGCCTACTCACAGGGGCTACATGTCACAAAGACTAATTGAAGGGGACTATTCGATGGGGACTATTCACAGGGAGAGGGAGGGGCCTAATCCAATGGGACTAATCCACATGGAGGGGACTACTCAATGGGGCCTAATCCTACATATACACATGGAGATACACATAATGCCTACACACATAGAGATACTCACAAAGCTACACATAGAGCACCTCACATAGCCGATCATAGCCAAGAATCATAGCCAGTTGACTTCCTGAGATGACCATGACCAATTCAAGTGGGAGTTACTGCAAAAACTATTTGGACGTGAGATGTTACTTCTCTCTAGGGTATCCTTTGAACGGATATGGCATTAAATGAGCACAACTATTTCATTGAATAGAACGTATATATTTCATGTATTGAACATAACATATAGAGTAGAAAGGTATCGATAGGTATCGGTAGAGAGATGTGGAGAGTATTGGTAGAGCTATAGGACCTTCCTCCTATTCTTTTTAGAGGTTCGAGGGTAGAGGTACCGATATCTATCCGTGGGCCATCAATCTCATAAATAAATATCTATCTCTCCAGCCCAACCCAGAAATGACTGATCTCCTATGACCTACTGGCTACGATCAACTGGGTATCGACAATGAAACCTGGCTACTAGTGACTCTCGACAAGTACTCCCGACGAGTAATCCTAGCTTCGACAATGTCAGGTGGTGCTTGTGTGATTTAGCTCTGTGTCTGTATCCTTAAATGTGATGCAGGTAGGAACCAATGTGCAGTGTCATTGAGTGCAATGCTGTACCATGTTCCGTAACATACCGTGTCGGGTTTGCACAACAATACATATCAGCCACTCAAATTATCCAATCCATTAACTGCACAAGCCATGATTATTATTAGATATGTAAGGATCACCAAACTAAATTCACATTTCTATTTACAATTGGTACAAACAAATCACCAACCTATTTTTACAAATACAAAGGGTTTTGGATTAGGGACATTACAACCAGCTTCATCTGATCCTTCTCACTCTTCAAGTTCTTAATTCAGGCTATAGTCTAGCCTTGGAGGAAAGAGGAGGCTCCCTCCACGTGCTCGTCTAGAAGAACACACTACCAGGTGGCAGGAATACCTCCCTCCATGTACATTAACAATAGGGGTAATATGACACCCCATATAGGGAACTATTGAGGGGTCTTGAATCCCTTTAACTCAACAGTAGGAACCAAACCTGCCATCGAGTCCCAATTATACTTCGCAATGTTTGATAATGGAATGGTTCTCTAGATCTATCGATCCATCCAAATAATCAATGGGCTTTATGTAGTGATTGACATGATATCTTCTTATGAAAGTTTCTCCTCTAGTTTAAATGTTCTCTTTTTTGTATTTTCTTTATTAGATGGGTTTCATAAAAATATGTGCGCTGGTATAAACCAACTGGGTAAAAGGAAAATATTAACTACTGAAGAAGGCTGAGCTTGGGATAACCCTTGTTCTCAAGAATGCAGACAAAGATTTTCACACCCGTGATAAGGCTAGTACTAATACATCAACTTGGTATTTCAATTATCAACTGAGATACAATTATCGAAAGAAAACACACACACAATAAAATGATGGAAAGAAAAATAGTTTCCTTATCTCTAATAACTACTCACATGTTAACACAATGATTTTCTTTCCATCATTAAGAACAAGAGCTACAAAAAATATTGAATCAACTAACTTATCAATAGATTCAGAAACTCTTACTCATTACAACATCCATTCATGAGATAAAGTAGGAAGTAATTCCTCCTTAGATCTAATCACACACGCCTTTGATGAAAAAAAAAAGTTTGTTTCTGGTCCTAAACAAGACTTCTCAATTAAGGTAGTTTGGAAATAGTTCTTTACAATTCCAAAAAATGAGGGTCTTTTCAAAAAAATCAACCGTTTCTAAAAGATCGATCCTCTTATTTATAACAAATCATTAACTAAAAATAACTATTGAAATTGCAAGCTAAGTAAAAAAAAACATCGCCACATGGGGCTTCCATGTCTCTGTATTCTAAGAGTCATCAAATGGTTTCACTAAAGTGGATGACTCTTCTCATACTCTGACCATTTGATGAAGATTTCCTCACATGTGTTGCATACGGGAATCTGTGTTGGTCCATCGGGGTCGAAAGGATCTACTTTACTTCTACTACCTGTGCCCAATACTTGACTATTTTAACACTTAACTGTTGTAATAATGTTAGAGCCTTGATCAAGTGCTCCATGAAATGTTGTACATGACCTGACACCATGTTTTCCACCTTTTCTATCTTTGCAGTCCATGCCGAGTCTTGTCCTACATGTTGTTTGACTATGTCATGCAAGTCGACAAAGTCCTCGGGTGAGATGAATTCTGGGAGACCGATGTCTCCCATCTCCTGATTGATCTTGAACCAACTTATTTTTCAATCGAACCATTTTTCTTGAATCTCCCACTGAGGTTATTGGGCCATTTTCACCCAATATTCGATCGCCTTCCTTATTCGATCTATGCTGCTGTCCCTTAGCACCTGAATGCTATGCTCTTCGACGACTCGACACTTTTGAACTGTGCTGATGTAATCAATTCTTTCCACTACTTGGTGGGCCTTATCGTACCATCTTTCCACATCTTTGCAGGTCACTAGCACCATAAGGGTGTATTCTTGGAAGTCGGCTATCCCTATAGTGAAAAGGTTTCGTTCATTCGTGAATTTGCTATAGGCATCTTGGAATAAACTTCTCAAAAACACCGTGGCCTGTGTGGAGTCCTGCTAGTATTTTTCCAAATGGTGCAGATGTTCCAACTCCTTTAGTGCAGTGGCCAGTTCCTATTCATCTTTCCTCGCTTTATCCAGGGTGGCATATGTGATCGCCATCCCTGCGTTGATAAGCTCAGACATATTTGCGTGCTCTGTGCTGATCAATTTTTCCTCTGTGGTGATGAGGATCAAACTGTCCAACATAATCCTCCTCCTATTAGTGGTTCTCTTCATGATGGATTTCATCTTTTGGTCATAGGCAATTTCTTGTATATCTGCGACCTCATCAATAGTTTCAGGGATTTGTTGTTCTCCCCAAGTCAAAGTATTTCCTAGGCTCCCGATTGTGTATATCTGTTCAAGGATGGGTTCCCGAACCTCTTCCGTATGTACCAATGGCTTGACCTCTGGTTTTTTCTCATTAGGTGGTAAGGTACTGGCCAAAACTAAGGAATTTGGGGTAGGTTCAGTACTTACTTGGTAATCAACTGTTGAAATGCTAATTTTCTATTGTGGAATTTCTTCTTCTTGTTCTCTTGATCCTATCTCATCCTCGAGATGTCCATTTGGGTTCCCGGTATGTCGAGTGGCTCAACGTCCAAAGCACTTTCTACCTCATGCTCGCTCTGTGGACGAATTTGAATTGGAGCATTTGGGACCCAAGGTGGATCTCTCTCAGGTTCTTTCTTCTCTATAATTTACACTGGAGTGACCAGGTACACCTCTGAACTCTCCTCATCATCATAGATTGTTATCAAATAGAACAAGGGGTTTGGTACACTTGTTTTTCTTGATTTCCTCGCTATCTTGGGCTAGGTCAAAATTTCCCATGGTGATATGATCTGTGGTGGTGGAACCTCAAGGTTTTATGACCCAGTGATTTATTCAAGTTGCATCGGATCTAGGCCACTTGGTTCCCCTCGGATTTTGATTGGTTTATCAATGGGAATCCTCGTCATTTATAACATATCAAGGTCATTTTGCCATTGATCAATGATTCTCTATGCCCCTTCTAGCAAGAGTAATCCCCTTCTCTGTGCATCTGTTGTCTCTGCCGCTTTGATTTCTTCCCTGGATCTAAGGGCTTCTTGAGCTAACTGCTCTATTGTTTCCACCTATTCATCCATGCTCATGGCCTTGAACCTGGTCATGTTTGTATTGGCCATTATCTGTACGACCTCATCCTAGTCGTGGGCGCACTCTGTGAATATTTCCTCCTCAAACTTATCATGAGTGTACGACCAACAAGATGACACCTGCAAAGTATGTTGGAGGACCAAACCTTTAGGTTAGTGCTTGCGGAATCGACCTGTCGAGAATCTGAATTCCAGTTGTCTAAGCCCTTCTTGTTTGGATTGAGAAGTATTCTTTACCAGATAGAACCCCACATGGAAACCTTAGGGTATGAAAGCCTGCTTCTTGTCCTTGACCAATGTGGTGTTGTAGCCCTACATGATAGTCTGATATCAAATTTCTCCCACAATGAGCCGGTCTGGGACATGAGCAGGTAGGATATGTGGTTCTCCATTGGCCCTGAACACCCTGATGTAGGTTGATCATCTGTCTAAATACCAATGGCCTACCTTTGCTACCATTTTCTTTGATGCTATAGATAATCATGGGAATTCCTTCTTGAAAATAATAAAATGAATACGAGCAATGAATTCATCGTAGATGAGTGCATGTGATTTCTTGTACCTGTTCTCCCATAGTATGCTGAATTAGATGTGGACCAAGATCTCCGCAACATGCCATATTAAATTCATGCCGACGAATAAATTCCTTGCGCATATGACATCGAGCTGGTATGAGGCCATGAATAAAGTGGGTGCCTCGCCTTCTTTTAGCATCCGATCCTACTGTACACAAATGCTTAATTGTTTTGAGATTATCGCTCCCTAGTTGAAGTTGCTCCCGGAGATCGCCACTGTGTATGCCAATGGCATCCATGCTTCCGAAAACTTGGAGTAGTCCTTTTCTCCATACAACCGACAGATGAGAGCCATCAAATAGATGCATAGATCTCTCAGGTTAATCGTCCCATACCAACCATTGCTTCGGTTAGTGAACTTCTTGTATTCCTTCCACCATGAGGCCATCAATCGACTGGTGTCATGGAATTCATAGAAATTCACCATGAAGTCTGTGTTGAGCCGCTCCTCTGGGTCCCTGAGCTTGTAGTATTTCTGGAATTCTGTCGGGAGGAAAAATCTGA